>JAAAKG020161905.1:0-29131 GCA_010014905.2 Druon quercuslanigerum
TCTCTTTTTCTTTCTTTCGTCTTTTTTTTATTTTATTAATATTATCAAATCACAAAAAAGGAACATTGAAAATAAAATAAAATAAAATAAAATTACATTACAAACGTTTTGGCACTTAAACAGTTTCCTTATCAAGGCAAGGTTTCTTTTTCTGTGATTTTTCTCTTGTTCATTCTTTCGTCTTTTTTTATTTTATTAATATTATGAAATCACAAAAAAGGAACATTGAGAATAAAATAAAATAAAATAAAATTACATTATCAACGTTTCGGCACTCGAACAGTTCCCTTATCAAGGCAAGGTTCCTTTTTTTGTGATTTTTCTCTTTTTCATTCTTCCGTCTTTTTTTACTTTATTAATAATATCAATTTTTTCTCTTTTTCTTTCTTTCGTCTTTTTTTTATTTTATTAATATTATCAAATCACAAAAAAGGGACATTGAAAATAAAAAAAAATAAAATGATATTATCAACGTTTCGGCACTCGAACAGTTCCATTATCAAGGCAAGGTTCTTATTTTTGTGATTTCTCTCTTTTTCATTCTTTCGTTTTTTTTTATTTTATTAATATTATAAAATTTTTTTCTTTTTCTTTCTTTCTTTTTTTTATTTTATTAATATCATCAAATCACAAAAAATGAACATTGAAAATAAAATAAAATAAAATAAAATTATATTACAAACGTTTTGGCACTCAAAAAGTTTCCTTATCAAGGCAAGGTTCCTTTTTTGTGATTTTTCTCTTTTTCTTTCTTTCGTCTTTTTTTTTTATTTTATTAATATTATCAATTTTTTCTCTTTTTCTTTCTTTCGTCTTTTTTTTCATTTTATTAATATTATCAAATCAGAAAAGAAGGAACATTAAAAATAAATAAAAAAATAAAATAAAATGACATTAACAACGTTTCGGCACTCAAACATTCTCCTTATCAAGGCAAGGCTCCTTTTTTGTGATTTTTTTCTTTTTCTTTCTTTCGTCTTTTTTTATATTTTCTTAATAGTATCAAATTTTTATCTTTTTCTTTCTTTCGCCCTTTTTTATATTATTAATATTATCAACTTTTTCTCTTTTTCTTTCTTTCGTCTTTTATTTATTATTATTATCAAATCACAAAAAAGGAACATTGAAAATAAAAAAAAATAAAATGACATTACCAACGTTTCGGCACTCAAACATTCTCCTTATCAAGGCAAGGCTCCTTTTTTGTGATTTTTCTCTTTTTGTTTCTTTCGTCTTTTTTTATTTTTTATTAATAGTATCAAATTTTTACCTTTTTCTTTCTTTCACCCTTTTTTTATATTATTAATATTATTAATTTTTTCTTTTTTTCTTTCTTTCGTCTTTTTTTTATTATTATTATCAAATCACAAAAAAGGAACATTGAAAATGAAAAAAAATAAAATAAAATGACATTAACAACGTTTCGGCACTCATACAGTTCCCTTATCAAGGCAAGGTTCCTTTTTTTGTGATTTTTCTCTTTTTCTTTCTTGCGCCTTTTTTGTTATTTGATTAATATTATCCAATTTTTCTCTTTTTCGCCTTTTTTTATTTTATTAATATTATCAAATTTTTCTCTTTTTCTTGCTTTCGCCTTTTTTCATTTTATTAATATTATCAAATTTTTATCTTTTTCTTTCTTTTGTCTTTTTTTTATTTCATTAATATTATAAATTTTTCTCTTTTTCTTTCTTTCGTCTTTTTTTTATTTTATTATTATTATTAAATGCCAATTAAGAGCCAAAACGTTGGTAATGTCATTTTATTTATTTTTTTTTTATTTTCAATGTTCCTTTTTTGTGATTTGATAATAGAAATAAAATTTACAAAAAAAGACAAAAGAAAGAAAAAGAGAAGGAAGGGGATGTGGTTGTTTGCCTTCTCATTTTTCATTCCTCTTTCTTATTTTTGTCTGAAATTTTTGTTTTGAACAAAAATTTTTTTCAGATTGCAATTATTTTTGGTCTTTTTCCAGTGTTTAAAAAAATTAATTCAAACAAAAAATCTATCTGACACAAGAGAAAAAGACAATAAATGTAATAATTACGAAAAAAAGTAAAGCAAAGTTAAACATTTCATAAAAAACACTAGTTTCTTGAACTCATCTAAGAGAATATAGTTATAAAAATAATAATTTTTTAAGCAAAAATGATTGTTAACTTGATTATTTATTTTTTTACTAAGTAAAAAGTGGGCAAAAAGTTACAAAAATAAGGGAAAACGGGAACTATCTGACATTAACATACATGAAGATAGTTATAAATAATAATAATTTTATTTAATAATTATTTTTACCAAATTTAATTAATTATTAAGTGACTCCAAGTGAAAAAATATACAAATATTTCAAACGTTGAGAAAAAACGGCAAATTTCTAACATTAAGCAAAGAGAACATGGTTAACAATGATAATATATTGTTTAAACAATTATTTTTATTAAGTTGAATTAGTTATTACTTCACTCTAATTAAAAAGTGGTCAAAAATTTTAGAAAGAAAGCAGAACTATGTAATATTAATATAGAAGATGATGCTCAAATAAAAAATAATTTGTGTAAACAATTATTTTTTTTAAATTGAATTAAATATTAACTCAGTTCTAATGAAAAGTGGTCAAAAATTTGAAAATATTAAAAAAAACGTAATTCCTAGCATTATTTAAAGAGAATATTATTACCAAAGATAAGAAATTGTATAAAAAATTTTGTTTTTAAATATTATTTAACTGTCACTTAACTCTAATTGACAACTGAACAAAAAGAGGAAAATTTTGGAAAAATCGCGACTTTCTATCTATCTAAGTAAGAGAAAATATCTAAAAAGAATAATAAATTCTTTTAATAATTTATTTAAAATATATTTAGAAAACATTTTTCATTTTTGAATGAAATTTTTTTAAACAAATAAAATAGATTTATTTTTTATTTGTGGATTCAAAAAATATTTTTAGAGCTTCACTGGGGAAATTAAAATGAGTCAAAATAAATAATTTTTTTTCCTTTCAGGAACATGTTTCCAGACAACCTTTTTCAAGCAGCATTCCAGCAGGTAAGCACAAAATATAGAAAATTTGAAAGTGTTCCAGTTTTAAAAAAATGCTAATTGCAATTCTTTCTTCTAGGCTCACACGGTTTATGTTCCAAAAAAAGAGCCCCCTCAAAATTATACAGAAAATGTAGAAAATTCGGAGGAACTACCGGCAAATTTAATACGAGTCGTCCAATACAGAAGTGGTACCAATACTTTAGGAATAGTATTTTTCTGTTTGGTCTTTGGTACTTTCCTTGGAACCCTTGGCGAAAAGGGTCAAGTTGTAATAGACTTTTTTAAGGCTGTTTTCGAAGTCATCATGCGAATGGTCTCCACTGTCATGTGGTGAGTTCCTACTTGATTTGCTAAAAATATATTTTTTTCTGCCAGATTGTCGTTTTAATTAGGAACACACATTTTCAACCAAAGGAAATACATTTTTAACAACAAAATTTCATTAAAAAAAAAAAGATGACTGACAACATTTTTTAAATGGCCAACGAAATAATTTAACTGGAAAAATACGAATATTCAACAAAATAAATAAGTTTAAAATTAAAAAATATGAATTTTGAACAAAATAGTTGAATTTCATACGTGAAAGAATAAATTTAAAACGGGACAGTTGAATTTAAAACAATGGAATAATACAGTTAAATTTTCAATGAAATAGTACCATTTTTAACAAAATAATTAAATTTTCAACAAATTGTTCAACTTTTTTAACCAAAAAAAAAGGTTTTCAATTTTCAATATAAAATAAAAAATTCCGCCTGAACAGATCAATTCTCAATGAAAAATATAATAGTTGATATTTCAACTGAAGAATATTTTTAGTTTTTAATAAATAACAAATGAATAAATCCTAAAAAGTTGCACATTTAACAAAAAAAAATCAAATTTCTAAATAAAGAGATGAATTTTGTACCAAGAAAGATTTTTCATTTACGAGAGAAGAAAAATATATCAACTAACTTTTTAAATATTCAAGACAAAAAGACGATATTTAAACAAAACAGTTAAGTTTGTTGGCCAAAAAGAGGATTTTTCTTTAAAACACTAAAAATTTCAACCCAAGAATATTAATTTTCTACAAAGCATCTAATTTTTAACTAAATCGTTGAATATTCAACTAAAAATAATCAATTTTCTATCAAAAGTGTAATAGTTACATTGTTCAAACAAATTGATGTAAAAAAAAATTCAACAAAATATTTAAATTTTTCACAAACGATATGAGCCTTTAACCAATAAAATGAACTTTTAACAAAGCAGTTCCACTTTCAATCAAAATATTCAAATTTTCAATCGAGAAAATTAATTAAATATTTGTCATTTAACTTTTATCCAAGTTTTAACAATGAAAGATAAATTTTCAACCAAAAATGGAACAGTTAAATTTTCAGTTTAAAAATTAAATTAAAAAAGATAATTAAGTTTGATACAAAATAGTGCAATTTTCAACAAAAACGATGAATCTTCAAAACAAATACATTGTTATCAAAGAAGTTGAACTTTTAACTAATTAGATGAATTTTTAATAAAAAATCGATTATTTGATACTTCAACGAAAAAAAGTTTCTCAACTTTAAATAAAAAACAGTTTAATGCTACCAAGAGAGCTGCACTTTTAGCTATAGTTAAAAAGACTAAATTTCTAGAAGAAAATATGAATATTCAACCAAAAAAGATTTTTTATTGAAGAGAGAAAAAATGTCAAACAATTTGTTAAATTTTTTAAATTCGTTAATGTTTACGTTTTCAAACCTTATCAAAAAAAGCAAAAGGTTTTTGCATTGATTATTATACTTTAGTCAAAAATTTAATAGTTACATTTTCAACAGGTAAAAATGAATTGCTGACTTTTTTCCCCCTCTTATACCCTGACAGCTAGGCAGAGTTTTTAAAATTAATCTAGGGGTAATCCGCAATAATGCGAATCAATAATAATAATGCTCCACGTGTAATAAAATTTTAATCCTGGGTAATCAATTTTAAATCCAGTGAAAAAGGAAGATTTCAATCAGACAGATATAGTCATTAAAACAACTCTTTGTACAGAAAATTTTTTAATAAAGAAGAAAAAGGAAGCTTTCCTAATGAAAAAGAAATCTTTTAGTCAGAAATAAATAGTACAGAGGGCTTTTGCGGAAAATTTTTTATTTTTTTTAATCAAAGATGAAGTGCTTTTTGCGTCAGAAGCCCATTGAATTAGATTTTTCTACTGAAAAGTGCTTGAGGGACAAGGGATGATTTCGAAGTGGAAAAAGAAGGTTTTGGTCAGATGTTTTTTTGAGCCAAAATACATTAATATAAATTTTTCTACTGAAAAATGTCTATTATTGAGTCTTTCCCAGTGTAAAAGGAAGATCTCGACCAAATAGATCTCTATGACTTACCCTGAATATCTTTTTCTGATTCAATAAAAATTCAGGCCGTTTATAAACTACTTTACCAAATTGAGGGGTGCAGAGAGTCACAGCTAAAAATACAGTTGGTAGCGGATGAAGGGAGGGGGAGGGTGTCAGCGGAAAAAAATTTACAAACTTAGATATCATTTATTATTTTTTCTAATGATAAATTTTAACAAAGTTTGCAAATATAGAGAAAGATTTTTCCCCTGTTTTTATTAAGCTTACCGTTTTTCCCATTTCTATCATTTTTTCGTTCGGAAATCATGTAATTTGTTCAAAATTCGAGAATTTTGTTTAACAAATTTTTTTATAATTGAGAAATCATTATTTAAACTAACAAAATAACTATTTAATTTTTGTTGAAAATTCATAATCTTAGTTAAAAAATCATATTTTTTAAATATTCTCAAAATTGGAAAAATAAACTGTTTTATAGATAATTTGTCCTTTTGGCTTCTACTGAATTCAATAATTGTGTAGTAAGTGGATGTATTTTGTAGAAATTTTTTTTTTAGTAAACCATGAATTTTCTAGTTTAAAAAAACATGTTTTTAAATGAACTTTTCTGTTGAAAATTCAACTGTTTTACCCTGCCTCGCTAGGCACAGTTTTCAAACTTTATCTGAGGTAATCCGCAATGATTCGAATGAGACATGTAATTTAGTGTAGACACAGGTACACTACTTATCATTTTATTTGTTTTGATTAAACATTTTTTAATAAACATTTTTTTAATTGATTAATTTTGTTTACCCCCTTTTACACTGACAACTAGACAAGGTTTTTAAAATTAATCTGGGGGTAATCTGCAATAATGCGAATCAGTAATAATAATGCTCCACCTATAATAAACTTTCAGTCCTGGGCACTTAATTTTAAATCCAGTGGAAAAAGAAAATTTTAACGAGACAGATAAAGTCATTCAAACAACTTTTTCTACAAAAAAGTGTCTGATAAGGAAGGGAAGATTTCCTAGTGGAAAAGGAATTTTTTGATCAGACGTAAATAGTACAGAGGGCTTTTAGAGAAATTTTTTTGTTTCAATTGGAGATGAAGTGCTTTTTGCGTCAGAAACCCATTGAATTAAATTTTTCCACTGAAAAGTGCTTGACGGAGAAGGGATGATTTCCAAGTGACAAAGGAAGGTTTTGATCAGACATAAATAGCACAAGGGGCTTTTGCGGAAAATGTTTTATTTTTATTCAACTGAAGAAGAAGTGCTTTGTGCGTCAAAAACCCATTGAATTACATTTTTCTACTAAAAACCGCTCGAAGGAGAAGGGATGATTTCCGAGTGGAAAAGAAAGGTTTTGATCAGACTGATCTAGTAGGGATATCTTTTCCGTAAAATGTTTTTATTTCTTTTTTAGTTAAAAATTAAACGTTTTTATGAGCCAAAAGTCCATTAATGTAAATTTTTCTGCTGAAAAATGTCTATTATTGAGTCTTTCCTAGTGTGAAAGTTGAAAAAAAAGTGACCAAATAGATCTGTATGACTTGCTCTGAATATCTTTTTCTGTTGCAACAAAAATTAAAGCCGTTTATAAACTACTTTACCAACTTGAGGGAGGCAGAGGGGGGGGGGGGGGGGGCCAGCGAATGATAAGTTAGGAAATTAGATAGCATTTAGTACGTTTCCTAATGATAAATTTTAACAAAGTTTGCAAATATAACGAAATATTTTTATTTCCCCCTGTTTTTATTAAGCTTACCGTTTTTCCAGTTTTTATCATTTTTTTACTCAAGTGCGAACTAATTTAGTAAAACCCAATAAGGACATTCAAGCAATTTTATTTAAAAGTCTATTAGTATATTCTTTCGTTTGGAAATCATGTCATTTGGTTAAAAATTTTTTTGTTGAAAATATATTTTTTTATCGAGAAATCATTATTCAAACTAAAAAAGTAACTATTTAATTTTTGGTTAAAAATTCATATTTTTAGTTAAAAAATCATATTTTTAAATATTCTCAAAATTGGAAAAACTAAATGTTTTGAAGATAATTTGTCCTTTTGGTTCCTTAATTCAATAATTGTGTTGTAAGTGGATGTATTTTATAAAAAATTGGTGTTTTTTTAGTAAAATATGAATCTTCTAGTTAAAAAAAAATGTTTTTAAATGAACTTTTTTATTGAAAATTCAACTGCTTTACCCTGCTTGGCTAGGCAGAGTTTTTAAAATTAATCTGAGCGTAATGCGCAATAATTCGAATCAGACATGTAATCCAGTGTAGACACAAGTAAACCACTTATCATTTTACGCGCTCCACCTGTAATAAACTTTTAATCCTGGGTAATCAATTTTAAATCCAGTGGAAAAGGAAGATTTTAATCAGACAGATATAGTCATTAAAATAACTTTTTCTACAAAAAAGTGTCTGATAAAGAAGGGAAGATTTCCTAATGGAAAAGGAAGCTTTTGGTCAGACATAAGCAATCAATAGATCAAGTTTTCTCAAGGCCGTAGGTCAGGGAAAAGTCAGGGAATTTTATTGGTCAGAGAAAGTTAGGAAAAATTCAAAGATTAAACAAAAATATTGCAAAATTCAAAATTGGAAATTATTTATTTTAATTTGAAATAGTTTATTCTGTTTATAAGATATTTAATAAAAAATGTTACAAGACTGAAATTCTGCTCCTTCAATATTAATAAAAAGGATAAATATGAAATTGATCATAGTAAAATAAGGGAATTTTGAAAATAAAATTTTGCTGCCAACGTGATATAATATTCTTGTTAGACATTTATTTTCCTTGTATTTGTGTTTATTTTTCATTAACTTTCTTCTGACGATTTTATTTTCAGTTAATAATATTATTTGGTTGAAAATTCATATTTTAGTGTGTAAAATTGAACTGAAATCTTTCTTGATTAAAAGTTTGTCTTTACTGTTTAAAAATTAATTGCTTTGGGTAACATTTTTTGTTTTTTACAATTGAAGATGAAGCGCTTTTGTGTCAGAAACCCATTGAATTAAATTTGTCTACTGAAAAGTGCTTGAGGGAACAGGGATGATTTCAGAGTGGAAAAGGAAGGTTTTGATCAGACTTATCTAGTAGTAGTGCTCCACCTGTAATAAACTTTTAATCCTGGGTAATCCTAGTTTATTTTCTTGTAATTTAAGGCAATAAATCGTAATCTGCTTGTAATCTCAAGAAATTCCCTTGTACTTTAACGTATGCTCAGGAAATCTTTCGGAACTAAATTGTAATCCTCTTCGTGAGGATTAGAGTAAATAACTTCTAATTAATTTCTTTTGTTCCAGGATGACTCCGATTGGAATCACATCAGTGATTGCTGGCAAAATCCTAGGTGTGAACGACCTTGCTCTGGTGATGTCTCAACTTGCCTGGTTCATCGTGACAATTGTGATTGGAGTTTTCCTGTACCAGCTGATAATCATGCAGCTGATCTACTTGGCGATCGTAAGGAAGAATCCTTTCAAGTTCTACGCAGGCCTCGCTCAGGGTACCCTCACCGCCTTCGCCATGGCATCAACGTGAGTCGCCGACCTTCAGTTCCCATCCTACCTTCGAAACCATCACGCCTGAACCACTCAGGGCCTCAGTTTTAGTAAAAAAAGCTTTATAAGCTTAATCAGTTTTTTTCTTTTCTATTTTTATTTCTGCTTCATTTATATCTCTCTTCTTACCTTTTCATTCCTTACAGCAGTTTTGATTCAGTCTCAGATTTTTCTCCCTAGTTTCAACTCCATCCAGCTTTTCATTCCTGAGTTTGATTCTATCCTAGCTACTGAGTTTGTCGTTAAATAAATTTAGAATGTGCACTCCTAGATGATTCATAAAGAGGCACTTCGAGAGGTCGTATTCCTAACCCAATTTGAGAGTTTTCTTTAAATAAGACCTAATGCATTTTGAAAAGTTCTGTCAAAGCTGATGGATAAAAAAAAATCAAAAATTGTTATTTTCTGCAAGGAAAGGGCCCACTTTTTGGTTCTAGTTTAACAAGGGTGTCCCTGACTTATCCTCGCATAGTTATCTTTACTCAGGAAAACCTGTCACTTTTGTAAAATTTTTGCAATTTTTTGTAAAACAGCTACGCGTGTGGCCGGCTACACGCGTTTCAAACGACTCGTCCTGAAACAAGTTTGAGGACGAGTCGTGGATCGCTCTTTAGAAGATGTTCGCGCTTTTTTAAATAACGGTCAAAAGTATCAATGTTGGGATTTTTATGCGAAATCATTCTTCAATTTATGATCTTTCTTTTTACACTAACCTTATGTTCCAGAAGTAACCAGACGGGGGTAAATTTTTTTCTAGAAAGCTGTTTTTCGAGCTTACAAATTTAAGAGTTCCTCGGTGACATGTTCTTAAATTCGACACTTCCTGGGTTCGAAATGAGGGAAATTAATCCGGCTACTTGTCTCTATACGTAACTTCATTTTATTCGGACAAAGTGGGCCCTTTCCTTTCAGAACCTGATAATTTGTTATTTAAGTTGCAGGATGCAAAAAAAAATTTTGCATCTTTGTGCTACTTTGTTTGCCTCATTTACTAATTGCATCTTTAAGAAAAATCTAACTCCTCCAGGGTTAAATGTTTAACTAACAAAATGATAATTCGACTATTTAGGATCTCTGAAACAAGGAGTAGTTTACCTTCCCTGAAATTTATTCCAAGCACTTTTTTTCTTGATTTTGGTTTCTCTATACATTTATTTTTTTCGAAGTGCACGCTGAAGTGTGCCCAGGAGATGATTGATTAGAGAGAGTATGTTTCAGCCAGCCAAGAGGAGGCTTTGCGAGGCCGTGGCGATCCTAGAATCCATTCCAATTTTCGGTTTCAGTTTTGCATAACATTTTCAATAGTTCGATTAATTTTTTGTAACTTTTAACAATTTTCTGTCTAAATTCTTTAACCTTTGTACAGTTGAGAAATTTTGTGAATATAGATGTTTTTTGAAAAAAAAGAAAATTTAGAATGTTTTGAGAAACTGGCCGATCCCGTCTTCCAATAAAGAAAACCCTCCCAGACATTCGCATCGCATGGGAGTTTGCCATCTCCCTGAGAACACGAGAGAGGTATGCAGCCCGGCTGGCACTTAGGATGTCGACTCCATTCGGACCCACTTTGTGGGAATCAAACTGAATATCAAATCAGTGATGTATAGTCTCAATTTACAGAGCTGGACATTAATATTAACATTTTTTATATTAACCGAAAAGTTTTGCTATTTTTACCGAAATTTCTGTAAAAATAGCCCCTTTTCCAGGTTCTTAAAGTTGTAAAGTGATTGTAAAATCTAAATGGGATAGATCTCGTTTTTAAAGAAATTAGATCTTTCAACAAAAAATTTGGAATCATCTTTTCAATTGAAAGATACATGAGAATTGTATTTCGTAAGAGTATAAAGATATTTATTTTTGTTTTTGTTTCAATTACACTTGTCGGTTTAAAGATAAACTTCTACTTCAAACTAAACTTATTCTTCCTGCTATACAGATCTTTAATTTACTTGCTAATATTAAAAGTTATTTCACTGTAAAAAAACGATCTCTTTAATAATTAGTTTCGAAATAATATTTTTTGTTTGATAACTAGAAAACCAAGAGGTTTCTCCAAATGATAAATTATTAATTCTTTTTAATTAAAAAAAATAATTAGGAACAAGCAACCAGTGTAGAGTCTTTCTTTAGTAAATTGGCTCCCCCGCCAAAAAAAAATCCACCGGAAGAGATTTATTTTCTACACAAAAATAGGAGCTAAAAGAAGAATATTTCTAAAACATTTGAATTTTCAACCAAAAATTTCATTTAAAAACATGATTTTTTAAACGAGAAGATTCATGTTCCAATAAAAAATACCGATTTTCTACAAATTACATCCACTTGCAACAAAATTATTGAATTTAGAAGCCAAAGCACAAATTATCTACAAAACAGTTGGTTTCTCCACTCAAAGATTTGATTTCTTAACAAAAATTTAGATTTAGAACGAATCGTTCAATTTTTATTAAAACAGTTTAATTTTGAGAATATTTAAAAAATATGATTTATTAACTAAGAATATGAATTTTCAACATAAAAATTAAATGGTTACTTTTTTAGTTCAAATAATGATTTCTTAATAAAAAAATATATTTTTAAAAATGGGAAAAACTCTTTCGCTATATTTGCGAACTTTGTTAAAATTTATGGTATGACCACCTGCACCCCTCAAGTTGGTAAAGTAGTTTATAAAAATAGACATTTTTCAGTAGAAAAATTTATATTAATGTATTTTTGGTATCAAAAAACGTTTAATTTTCAACTAAAAAAAATAAAAACACTCACCGAAAAAGCTATCCCTACTTTATTAGTCTGATCAAAAGCTTCCTTTTCTGCTAGGAAATCTTCCTTTTTGCATTAGACCTTTTTCAGAAGAAAAAGTTATTTTAATGGTTTTCTGACGCAAAAAGAACGACATAATTTTTTTAAAAAGCCCTCTGTACCATTTATGTCTTATTAAAATCTTCCTTTTCCACTCGGGAATCTTCCCTTCTGCCTCAGAGACTTCCTACTAAGAAAGTGATTTTAATGGGCTTTTTGGCGCAAAATGCACTTCATCTTTAATATAAAAAAAGAATATTTTCCCAGAAAACTATCCATGCTAGATCTGTCTGATCAAAACCGTCCTTTTCTGCTAGAAAATCTTCCTTTCTGCCTTCAGGCCTTTTTCAGTAGACAAAGTTATTTTAAATGTTTTCTGGCGCAAAAAGCGATTCGTCTTCAATAAAAAAATCATCTTCCGACAAAACTATCCCTACTAGATTTGTCTGAACAAAACAGTCCGCTAGGGAATCTTCCCTTCTGCTTTAGGCACTTTTTAGTAGAAAAAATTATTTTAATGGGTTTGTGGCCCAAAAAAACATTTTGTTTTCAACACAAAAAAAGAAAATCTTCTCTTCAGTCTTAGGCGTTTATCAGGAGACAATGTTATTTTATTGGGTTACTGGCGCCAAAAGCTTTTTGTAGAATGCTCTATGTACTAGTTATGTCTGAACAAAATCTTCTATTCTGTCTCAGGCACTTTTCTGTAGAAAAAGTTATTTTAATGACTAGATCTGTCTGCTTAAAGTCTTCCTTTTCCACTCGGAAATCATCCCTTCTGCCTAGGACGCTTCCTACTAAAAAAGTTATTTTAATGAGTACTAGTAATGTCTGATCAAAATCTTATTTTCTCCATTGGGAAATCTTCCATTCTGTCTCAGACACTTTTCTGTAGAAAAAGTCATTTTAATTACTAGATCTGTCTGATTAAAATATTCCTTTTCCACTCGGAAAGCATCCCTTCTGCCTCAGGCACTTTTCAGTAGGAAAAATGATTTCAATGAGTTTCTGGCGCAAAATTCACTTCATCTTCAATAAAAAAAAATCATTTTCCGAAAAAACTATCCTTACTAGATCTGTCTGATCAAAACATTCCGCTAGGAAATCTTCCCTTGTGCTTTAGGCTTTTTTCAGTAGAAAAATTTATTTTAATGTGTTTGTGGCCAAAAAAACACTTTTTTTCAACACAAAAAATGAACAACATTTTCCGAAAAATCTCTCTATACTATATGTCTTATCAAAATTTTTCTTTTCCACTAAAAAATCTTCTCTTCTATCTCAGGCGTTTTTTAGTAGACAAAGTTATTTTGACCAAAAGCACTTCGTCTTCCATTAAAGGAAAAGAACAAGATTTTTGTAGAAAGCTCTCTGTACTAGTTATGTTTGACCAAAATCTTTCATTCTGTCTCTGGCACTTTTCTGTAGAAAAATTAATTTTAATTACTAGATCTGTCTGATTAAAATATTCCTTTTCCACTCGAAAATCATCCCTTCTGCCTTAGGCAGTTTTCAGTAGAAAAAATTATTTCAATGCGTTTCTGGCCCAAAATCCACTTCATCTTTAATAAAAAAAATCATTTTCCAAAAAAACTATCCTTACTAGATCTGTCTGATCATAACATCCCGCTAGGAAATCTTCCCTTTTGCTTTAGGCTCTTTTCAGTAGAAAAAATTATTTTAATAGGTTTGTGGTCCATAAAAAATACTTTATTTTCAATTCAAAAAAAGCGTAACCTTTTGCGAAAAATCTCTCTATACTACATCTGTCTTATCCAAATATTCCTTTTTCACTAGAAAATCTTCTTTTCTGTTTCAGACGTTTTTCAGTAGAAAAAGTAATTTTGATGACTATATCTGTCTGATCAAAATCTTTCTTTTCCACTCGGAAATCACCCCTTCTGCCTCAGGCACTTTTCAGTAGAAAAAGTTACTTTAATGTGTTTATGGTTCAAAGAGCACTTCATCTTCAATTAAGAAAAAAAGAACAATAATTTTCTGAAAAAGGTCTATGTACCCTACTCCTTTGATTTAGTACCTAAACCAAACTCGTAAAGCTATTCTGCACTAAGAAAAATGTTTTTAACAAAATTTTTTCTGATTGTTGAACTAAAAAAAATACTAAACCAAATTATATGATTCTATATTAATAAAATAAATTTTTCATTGTAAACACGTGTCCAGCTCTGTCAAAAGTTCAAATCTTGAAATATAGTATATAACTCAATGAAGTAATGAAATAAAGTCAAATGAAAATCTAAAGCATGACACTAAGACATATTACATGGCTGAAGCGAGTTACGAAATCACAAAATTGGTAACGTAACATCGCGAGTCAACTGACTCCGTGTCAGCTGGACTGATTCGTGCGTGGAAGCCTAGAAGGTTCACCTCGTCATCCTGCTGCCAAGTTTGACAGGTGGCAGGAAGAGGCTTCCTGCCAAAAATGTCTTTAATTAAGTCTATCGAATATGTGACCAATGAACTGGGAAAATATCGTTTGTTCGCCTCGATTTCATTCTTGCAGGAATAAAGATGATGATGAGGAGGATGTCCAGTAAGAGGAGAATGGAACGAGCGGAACGATATTTTAATTCTCTAATCGAATCTTTAATTCTCTAATTGCGTATGAACGATTATTTTCCTGGTTTAGAGTAATTATCGTAAGCGTTCTCTAACCCAATTTTCCAATCCCCGGAGTTCGATCGAATTCTCGGATTTAACGAGTTACGCGATTCCGTCCATTGGTCCCATTCCTCTTCCTAGTAATTATTGATCAATGATTATCTTCTTTGATCAAAATTTTTCTATTTTCATCATATTTTCAGTGATAATTGATAATAGACAGGGTCTATTTTAGGTGGAATTTCTTCTTTTCTTAATTAACTACAGCAGGGCTTATTCTCAGATGTAGTTCTACACGGATCTTGCGGGGCTAAAAAAATTTTAAAAAAAAATTCAGTTCTGAACAAAAATCTAGATTTAAATATTTACGTCATCATTTTGGAATGGAAGTTAGAGCAGGAAACTTTCATTAAACGTTGGTCAGAATAAATTATAAATATTTTAAACTAAAATCCAAAATCCTTCAAACTTAAATCCAAAATCTTAATCTCAAATTCTTCCAATTTTAAATTTTATAATTTTGAATTTTTTACATCGAACTATTTCCCAGGTTAGATTAAAAATTATTCAAGTTTAAATATTTCTCAATTCAAAAATTACACTAATTAAAACCATTGCGATTTAAAAATTCAGAACTTTTTAACAAAATTAAATTTAGTTAATATTTACTTGGATCATCTTCCAGATTGTTGAATTTTTAATTGTAGATAGTATAATCTAAATTATATTTCCTCTAGTCTAACTTGAAATTATAAATAAAATTTTAAATTTCAGATAGAAGAAAAATGCACCATTTCGAATTATATAATGTGGATTTAAAATATATTTACCTAAGTTTACAATTGTTAGAATTAATAAATGAAGTAGTTGTAACTTTCAGTAGTTGAACTTTTAACTAAAAATATATTTTTTTAACAAAAACGCTAATTTTTAAATAATTCTTTTGATTTTCTAACAAGTTATTGAATTTTTAAGACAAAAGGTCGAACTTTCTACAAAAAAAGTTGTATTCTAAACCCAAAAATATGTATTTCTAAAAGAGAATTTTTTTACAAATAAATAATTGAAGTTTCAACTACAAATATGAATCTTCAACAAAAAATCACATTAATTTTTAACCAAGCAGTTGCAGTTTTAACAAGAAAAGGTTGAATTTTCAATCAAAATTGGTAATTGTTTCCTAAAAAGACGAATTTTTGACAGGATACATGAGTATTTAATCTAAAAAGATATTTTTCAATTCAAAATAAAAATTTTTTACCAAAAACGGAATACTGATATTTTTGGTGAAAAAAATCAAAACCTAACAAAAACCTAGTTTTTAGAAAAATAGTTAAATTTTCAACTAAAGAGGGGAATTTTTAACTAAAATGATAGATATTTAACAACAAAATAACTTTTTTACAAAACAGTTTAAGTTTAAACCAAGTAGTTATTATTTTAAAAAAAATTTGTATTAAGAAACGTTCAAGTTTAAACAAAAAATGTAAATTTTCCACAAAATAGTTAAATCTCAAGCAAAATAGATTTACATTCATCCAGGAAGCTGCATTTTTAATTAAAATAATAAACTTTTAACTAAGAAGAATAATTTTTTCAAAAAAGACGGATTTTAAACCTGGGGAGGTATTTTCTCAATTTAAAATATCAGTTTTTGACCAAAAGAGATATATTTACATTTTTGATGAAGAAAAGTAATTCTCAACAGAAAGAAAAAGAATTTTTAGAAAAATAGTTAAATTTTTAACTAAAAGATGAGTTTTCAACTAAAATGATAAATGTTTAAAGACAAAATAATTTTTTACAAAGCAGTTCCACTATGAACCAAGCAGTTGATTTTTCAGCCGCAAAAAGATTAATTTTTAAAGAAAAATATAATAATTTATATTTTAAACAAAAACAGATTGTTTGTTTTAAATGAGAAACATTTAAATTTAACTAAGAAATATAAATTCTTAACGAAGTAGTTGAATCGTCGACCAAAACAGATTAATTTTGTAATCAAAAAAGAAAGAATTATCCAAAAAGTGTAATTTTTACCAATTTTACCAATTAAAAATATAAATTTTCAAAAAAAAATGGAATAGTTTCATTGTTAGTGTAGAAAAGTAATTATCAACCAAAAAAATGAATTCATGGCAAAATAGTTTTAAAAATTTACTAATGAGATAAATTTTTAACTGACATTATCAATCTTCAACAGAAAAATTAATTTCTAAGAAAAAGCTTAACATTCAACAAAAACATTGGAATTTTCAACAAAAAATGAAGTTATTTTTTAATCAATTTTTTACAAAATTTATCAATTGAAAAGATAAATTTTCAAACAAACAGTTATATTGTTAACTAGTTAGGATGAATTTTCGACCAAAAATGATGACAAAATACATTAATTTTTATTATGAAAGGATATATTTTAAATTAAAAATATAAATTTCCGTTAAAAAATATAATACTTTCATTTTCAATTAAGAAAATTAATTCTTTAATAAAAATAAATTTTTTTTCCAAGTAGTTTAACTTTGAACCAAGTATTTAACTTTTTGGAAAAAATATCAATTTTCAACAAAAAATTGTATTTTCAACAATCTAATTCAATTTTTAAACAAATACTAGAATTTTTCAACAAGCGAGATGAATTCCGGACCAAAAATAGAATGGTAGACTTTTCAACAAAACTTAAAGGGAAGTTTCTCCGACTCATTATTTATTCTTCAATTGACATTTGACATTTTGAGGCGGTTTTCTCGGAATGTCACAAATTGTTTCGAGAAAGAAGGGTGAGTAAAAAGTAATTGAAGAAAGGTCACCTAATACGTCAACGATCCCCTTTCTCTATCTTTTAAGAAATTTGGCGGAATATTTTTCATAAATCATTAATTTTAAAATCGTGCGGGAATACTGTTTATAAAAAAGTCAATTAATTAACGATAAGAGGAAATTAAGTAGTGGGTGTGAAATCAGTGATTCGTGGAGTTCTGAATTCTCCTTGGAATAGGCCCTGCTGATAAAATAGATGATTAGAGATTATAACCACAGCAAGCAAGGTTCATTAACTCAACATTTCTTGTGTGTGGATTAACTTTTTCCAGAAAGAATACTCTGTTACACTGTGCCTGAGAGACTGTGTGTCTCACAGTGTGTCTCACTGTTTGATATCATGATGATGAAATATTAGAACGCGCGGCACGCGGCCTTTTGCAGGTGGTCCGTTCCTTTAGGGGTCCTGGTAAGTAACGATGGCCGCAAACGAAGATATGAACTTGTTTGTTTCAGAAAGACGTGACCTTGAAGACGACCTTCGCCATTTACGAATCTCCGACTAATAATTTATTAATTTGCAGTTCCTTCGTCAATTGGTCAATTGGTCATTCTGGCTAGAGAGTCGAGTTCTGATTGAAACCCCAATTGGCAAAGTTTTATGGGTTAATGGATAAAACTGATTGTTTCTGTTTTGAAATGAGGGCAACAAATATGAAAACGGACAAATAAATTGCAGAATTTCAGAGGGGATTTTGACTAGGTAGTAAATTTGAGTAAAACGATATTTAAAGTGAAGAAGGCCAGAATGACCGGGACTGTATTGCAGGCGAGGCAGTGATCCTTTTTAATTAAACGGAAGGGCTCTTCGTGATTTTTTCTAACCGAGGTTTGCACAGGGCTGCCGCACTTCCGGTGACGTTCCGACTGATGACTGATAAATTAAGAGTTGACCCCAGGGTCACTAGATTCGTTCTACCGATTGGATGCAATATTAACATGGATGGCACTGCTCTTTTTGTGGCGGTTGCGAGCATCTTCATTGCCCAGATGAACGGAATCTATCTTGGATTTGGAGAAATCATCACGGTCATGTTAGTATAGCTCTTTTTTAATAGCTATGGTTTAGTATTTAATAGTAACGCGTTATTATCGCACCGCTGTATTTTTGATGAGACGCGGCGATGCTCGGAACAATGCGAGAAAAGACGAGACGATATTAAACTCGAGATTCAAGACAATATATGAGGAGACGAGAAGGGACTTGACGAAAGTCTCGAGAGAAGACGGGACAAGCAGAGAGACGAGACTCGAGTCGAATAGACGATACTAGACTCGAGATTCGAGACAGAATGAGACAAGACACGAGACGAGACGAAACAGTGCGAAATTCGAGTTTTTAAATAAGACGAGATTCAAGACAAAACGTGAGGAGACAAGAAGCGACTTTATAAAAGGTTTCAGACAAAACGAGGCAAGCCCAGAAGAGACGATACTAAGGTCGATATTTGAAACAAGACGACAGACTAAACGAGACGAGAGATGAGACAAGGCATCAGACAAGACTCGATGCAAGGTAAGAAGAGACGATATTAGACACGAGATTCGAGACAAAATGAGACCAGATACGAGACGAGACGAAATAGTGCGAAATTCGAATTTCGAAACAAGGCGAGATTTAAGACAAGACGTGAGTAGGCAAGGAGCGACTTTATAAAAGGTTTGAGGCAAGACGAGGCAAGCCCAGAAGAGACGATACTAAGCTCGAGATTTGAAACAAGATGACAGACTAAACGAGACGAGAGATGAGACAAGGCATCAGACAAGACTCGATGCAAGGCAAGAAGAGACGATGCTAGACTCGAGATTCGAGACAACAAGAGACGATACTAGACTCGAGATTCGAGACAACAAAAGACGATACTAGACTCGAGATTCAAGACAACAAGAAAAACGAGGCAAGACGAGTTAGTCCTAGGTACGAGTTGTGAAGCAAGACGAGGTTCGAAAAAGGACAAGACAATCGGCGAGACGAGACACGCGGCGAGACGTGACATGACATTCGAAACAAGACAACACACGCGTCGAGATTAGAATTAAGATACGACTTGATAAAAGGCAAGAAGATACGATACTAGACTTGAAATTCGAGACTGAATGAGGCAAGACACGAGACGTTACGAAATAATGCGAAATTCGAGTTTTGACACAAGACGAGATTCAAGACAAGACGTGAAGAAACAAGAAGCGACTTTATAAAAGGTTTGAGACAAGACGAGACAAGCCCAGAGGAGTCGATACTAAGACCGAGATTTGAAACAAAACGAGAGACGAGAAGAGACGAGAGATGAGACAAAGCGAGAATCGATATAAGGCAAGAAGAGCCGATACTAGACTCGAGATTCGAGACAACAAGAGAAACGAGGCAAAAAGAGAAAGACCTAGGTACGAATTGTGAAAGAAGACGAGGTTCGAGAAAGGACAAGACAAGCGACGAGACGAGACGCGCGGCGAGACGAGACGTCAGATTCGAAACAAGACAAGACACGCGACGAAACAAGACGTGACTTGAGATTCGAGACAAGACAAGAAGAGATTTAAAGGACTTAATAGGCTACAAAACCCTTTTTTATATTCTCATATCGCTGCGTTGACTAATTTTTAAGTAAACGTAACGGCAACGCGAAATTTATTTTAAAAATTAACTACAAAGTTATCGGAAAATATCTTATGCTTCTCATTAGGATTAAATTTTTTTACATTTAAAAACTTAACTTGCATAGTACTCGCAAATCCAAAAAATGGTAAAATCCAGATAAAATTAGATATATTACCTGTTCACAATTTGTTTTCAAAAACTAAAAATATTTTTAATCGTTTTACCAAGGCTCGCTGAAGCAAATTTTTTATTTCAGTCATCATTACAAATTCAAACAAAACAGTCTGGGCTTACCAAAAACCTACTTGGCATTTATAAAAATTCGAGAACAAAAATACAGGAGATTTTCTACAAAATTGCTTTATTTTTTTAAATATTTCTTTTCATTCTGTATTATTTCAAACAGTAAACCTAGAATTGTTACTTGGCAAAGCAGGATCCGTTTTTATTGTTAAAATAATTTGTTTGAGTGATGGGCTTTTTGAAAAACTAGCTTTATTTTTCAAAAAAGATATTTTTCGCACATTTTTTTAATTCTAATTAACAAAAGTGTAAAATAAAAACTGTTTACAGGTTATGAGTTAATAATTTTTTGTTAAAAAGTTTGAAGTTACTTGAAAATACGAATCGAAAAAATTGGCCCTACTTTCAATTCTGTGCAAATTCTCTAGTTTGAAATTCAAAACTATGTTTAATGAAAACATTTTACAAATTATTCTTTAAAAAAACTCAAAATAGCTAATAAATACACCTCTATTAGAACAGCGACTCCCATCCGAGTATAACTGATTAAAGTGTTGCTTAACTTCGCTGATTGTATTAGAAGCCTTTAACTATTCCACGTGTCAATAGGGACAAATTTTTTTGTTAAATTTGAGGGTCAAAAGAATATTCAATTGACAAATCATTTTTTAATTAGCGAACAGATTTTCGATATTATATGAGCAACAAAATGTAAATTATTTATTATCAAATACTTTTTGCTGGTAGCGTATATTGAAAACATATCATTAAAAAAGTTAATTGTCTCAAGAAATTATTATTGCTACTTTACTTTAAAACAAATTTATTTTGTTATTGTTCTTAAAGTTGTGAAAGAAATGTTTAATACGAAATGTTCGTTCTTCAAATTAATTATCACTGAAAACAAAGCAAACAGAAAGTATTAAAAAATTAATAGAATCAACTTTCAATTTAAATACATTGATTAACAATTATATCAAAAATACTGTAATAAATAATAACATGAATAAAAAATTTTATGGAAACAATTCGATTTCAAAATTTGTTAGAATCAATAATTATAACAAGTAGAGCACATAAATATGCTCTCTAAAAAATTTTCTGGTAATTCACAGATTAACGTCTACAGCAGCATCAGTATCTTCAGCGTCTGTACCAAGTGCGGCCTTGGTATTACTTCTGGTAGTTCTCAGTGCCATCGATGCTCCTGTGCAAGATGTTTCTCTACTTTTTGCCATTGATTGGTTTGTGTAAGTATCAGGCTTTTATTATTTATATTTATACATTTGTGTTTTTATTTTGTTTAAATAGTGCAATTTTATTTATTTTGAATTTTTAATGTAAGTGAGAAAAGGGTTTTAAAACCCTAAATAAAATAGAATTATTCAAATGTGCATGTTTTAAACAGAGCTGAGCACAGTTATTTAAAAAGTTAACTCAGTTAATCGTTATTCCGTTAATCTGTCGAAAAGTTAACGGAAGTTAAAGTTAATCCGTTAATCGTTAAAATTAATTTTTTTATAACAAACAAAATTTTTCGTCTCCCCTGCATCCATCCAAAATTGTATCAAGGCTATAAAATATATTTTTTTGTTTCTTTTGGAAAGACGTGGGAACACTAGAGTGTATAATTTGAGATTTACAAATATTTTGCGAAATGAAAACAAATGGAAAAAAGGCTTCAAGGTTCAAGGTTCAAGATTCAAGGTTCAATATTGTTGACAATTTTTCATGTGATGCAAATTGCCCTTCATGAATAGAAGCATGTCGAAATTTTCATATAACACACTTTGTTTAATATTCTTTATTTTACCACGTGCAGAACCTTCCTTGACCTTTGCCAAAAATGACTCCATGAAGGATACGTGTGTTCGTTTGATGTGCTGCTTAAGATTGTTTAAAGACGATACATGGCCCTTGATTTTGATAGATTTGGGTTTACACAACTTGCATGAGAAATTCAATTTGTCTCCTTCCTTATATTCGTATTCGAAAAAATTGTCCAAGTGAGGCCAACGATTTTGAAATGATAACTGTTGAATCTGCTGATCTGCAATGGCACTGTTAGAGCTGGAAGTTGCCACTAGATCCACTTCTTCCATTTGAGAACCCATTATTGATTTTTTCTTACACTTTACACTTGAAAAAAATGGCGCTCTCCACCACAAAGGCTGGTATAAGTCCCAGGTGATCTCAGGCTGTTCTGCGCAAGTCACTAATGGACATGGCTCATTCATGCCAGCATGCCAATTGGTGGAAAATATTGGTGTCATGCGCAGTACAGTAAGCGGTTTATTTCAAAAAAATTTTGAGGTAATGGAGGTTAACGGAAGTTAATGGAAGTTAACGTAAGTTAAATAGTCCGTTAACGGATTAATGGATTAACGGACCGATTAACGATCTTGCCCAGCTCTGGTTTTTAACAAAGAAAATCTCAAATGGGCCAGATAGAAGTGCCTTTGTTTTAAAAGAAAAAAAATATTCTTTTTCAAAAATATTGATTTTGTTAAATTTTTATCAAAACCAGAGATCGAGTGAGGACTACAAACAACATGTTGGGAGACTGCTACGCAGCTGCCGTCGTGGAACATTTATCAAAGAAGGAATTAATGGCTTTGGACGCCGCAGCATATCAGGTAATTCTCTGAAAATTTTGAATTAAATTTGTTTTATATTTCGCATATTAATAAATAAGCTTAAGGGCATACAGAAGCTTAATTAAAAATATTACTTAACTGTCGAAACCTTTACTTTTGAACAAATTGTTAAAGTCGTTTTGATTTTAGATTAAAAACAAAATTAATTTACCCAGGGCCCTATCGGCCGCGAAATTTTGAATTTTCGATATAGTAATCGCATTTTCAATGGTTAAAATAAAACAAGTAATTAAAACAAAAAATTATTAGAGAGCGATTTTATAGGTGTTTTTAAAAGTACTTATTATTTTGTAGACTTTGTTCATAGCTAACGCTGTTTGGCTGAAAATTTCAGATTTCAATTTTTCAGTGGTTTTTTCGATGTTCAAAAGAAACACCATGAGTTCCTTAAAGAAAAGGTTAAAGGTTAAATAATCAAAAATAGTAAAAAATCATTTTAAGCTGCAATTGCAAACTATAATTGTGATTTTAACGTATGATCAAGTAAAATAATATTTTACCAGCTTCCCAACATCTTCATGTTGCGAGCAATTTTAATGTTTTTATTTAATTTTTTATGGTCAATGCCGCAATTTTTTTTTAAATTTTTACTATGACTAGAAAAAATATTTTTCTACATACTAAAATGAGTTCCCATGATAATTTCAGATTTTTAAAAGTATATCTTCAGTTAGAAGAAACGTTTTATTTTGAACCTTAGAAAGCAGTGATTTTCTAGATATATTTTAAAGTTAAGTCACCTTTTGCTCGTCGAATCAGTAAATTCATTTAATTAAATGTTACAAAATATTTCTTAAAATTTTGTATTGTAAAACAAAATTCTAGTAATGAATATAGTTACGTAGAACATAATTTTTTTATTTTAAAATTAAAGTTTTAAAGACAATAAAAAATAGTAAAAAAACACTAATTTGGTTTATCATCCTTTTACGGGGTCTTTTAGGACCTAAAAATACACATAAGCAAAGAGCTTTAAAAGTTGAAAAAATTTTAAATAATTTTAATGTTGGAAATCTATTATTTTACTCAATCATACGACCCAATCGCAATTATATTTCTTTTGACTTTTACTTCTGAAATTATATGTATTTTTATGTCCTAAAGACTCCTGGAAAGGATGATAAAAAAATTATATTTTTTATCAGTTTTGATTATCTTTGAAACTTCGATTTTGAAATGAAAATTATTTTCTACGTAACTACCTTTTCCGTCAAAATTTTGTTTTACAATACAAATTTTTGAAAATATTTTTTACATCGAAAAAAATTAATTCTTACAGTAAAAACTAATGCCATTAAAAAATGGTGCCCGAACATTGAAATATATCAAAAAACTTACTGTTTTCAAAGTTTCAAACTTCAAAACTTTCTGTTAACTAAAGATATCGCTTGAAAAATTTGCAAAAATCATGAAGAATCCTTCTGATATAAAGAAAAAGATTTATGCTATCCACAATCAAAACGAAAAAAATTTTTGTTTTTCGACCTACCTTACTAAACGGTTTGTGACCAATGGAATTAATTTCGGGCTGAGCAAACCAGTTTGTTTCTACTTACACCTTTGTATGACCAAAACATCATGTTTCCACTAAAATCTCTTGCTAATTTAAAGTTCCGAGGAGGTGTGAGGGGTAAAGGGTGAGAAAGGGATGAGTGATGGAGTAGAGTGTTTGGAATAATTTAGGGGGGGGGGCGATAAATGGGGTTCGGTGTAGGGCGTTAGGAGAGAGTATGAAGGTAGAAAATAACAGTAGGTAAGAAATTGTTAGAGTGGGATGAATGAGTATAAGCTTGAAGGACGAGAAAGAGGGATGCAGTAGGAAATTAGAAAAGAGTTAAGAAAGAGAACGCTATGAAGGAGTTAGAGGGGGAAGATAGAGGAGTGCTGTGGGTGGTGAATGGTGAGAATCTGACATTTAGTGGGAAAGGTAAGAAAGACAGTTCGTAGGGGGGAAATGGAGTGATGAAGGACAGATAGTAGGGAGTAAGTAGGGTAAAGGAAGAGTTAGTGGACAAAAAAAAGGTAAAGACAAGATAAATGTTGAAGGGGAAGTTCCTGGAAAAAGGGTGAAGCGGAAAAAGTAGAAGTTAAGCATCAAGTAGGGACGGTTAGGAAAGTTAGAGAAGGGAGAGATAATTAAGCTGGAAGGTACAAAAGTTCAGTGGGTGAGGAATGGGTAGATGAGGATGAGTATCTGGGGAAAGGACGAGCAAGGAGGTGCTTTGAGAAATGGAGCAGTGAGGGAGATAATGGAAGGAGCAAAAAGAGTAAAAGAAGTGGTAGTGGACATGGGAGGGATAAGAACAGGATACAGATTGAAGGGAAAAGACCTAAAAGGGAGTAAAGTAAGGGAAGCTGGATTGAAGATAGGTTGAGTATCAGAAAGGAAGTTTGGTAAGAAAGGGAAGGGGACAGCGAAGAGAAGAGTTTTGTAGAATGAGTATCAATATGGAGAGACAGAGAAAAGGGGGCAGTGCAAATGAGTGGTGCAAGGGAGAAATAAGGATAGGATGAATATCAAAAAGGAAGAGCTAGTAATAGGTGTGCAGTGTGGAAGAGAGGCTTTATGGCAGAGGGAGTATAAATGGGTGAGGGAGAGGAGTTATAAGGCTAGGATGACTTTCAAGGTGGAGGGGTCAGTAAGAGGAAATGTTTCGGAAGAGTAGGGGATGAGAAGAGGGGTAGGCGATGTGAAAAGGGGCGTGTTGTGTAAGAAGGGAAGAGAATAAGGGGTTATTATTAAGTTAAACTTGGTTTAAAATAATATTTCTTATTATATAGACTAAATAAAATTTTTGTTGCAGTCTGAGACTATCCTCCCTACCACTATCGCAAATGGTACCATCTCAGCAAACAGGGTTCCAGATCCTGATACGATAGTTGTTGAAATGCAAGATGACACAAGGATAAGCGGCATCGCCAAGTAAAAAAGCTTGTTGGTAGGGCTAGGCTCAAATTATATCATAATGAATCACGCATGTCGCTTTTGTACTGTATATGCCTCATACTCATAACATTGTTGTATTAAATATTAAATTGAAATTGGCCAAGCCTTTTTCGTTATATTTTTTAATTCTTTCAACAAAAGTAATTCACTTCACTTTATCAATAAAGTGAATTACAAGATTGAGTGTCCATTTTATCAAACACTTTTATACATCAATCTAATTAGAGCCGTTAATGTATTTAAAATAAATTTGATTCTATTATACCCTTTTTTACGAAAAAACGATTCTGAGTGAAAACTTAAGATCAATGAAATTGAACTAACAGAATCGAAAATTAATTTTTTTAGATAAGTAGTAATTAAAGATGTTTTTATACTTAGTATAGATATTACAAATAAAGTAATAGGTGCCAATATTAATTCTTGTATGTATTAAGTTATTAGTCGAATTAACCAAAACTTTATGTAATTTTATTTTAAATAAAAAAGAAACAAATAAACTTTTTTTGAGTATTTTTTTTATCTTGACCTGACTATCTTTTTCATCTCATCAGCACTTTATTCATAATCGCTTAATCTCTTTAATTTAGCATCGTATTATTAAATAATTCTGATTATTGTTCCTAAAAGTTAAAAATTGAGTCTTCGTCAAAACTGTAGAAACAAACTTTAGCAAAAGCTTGTTTTGCATAACATTTTTTTATTTAAAAAATGCATATGCTTTACTTTCTTCAAATCTGTTAGCAACTCAGGTTGAAAATAAGTGGAAAATCTTATTTTTCAGCAACAACAAAGTGAAGATTCCACAATCAGTGACCGAAGAAACTGTTTGACAACCGTTTATCTAAATGGACACTGTTTCAAGCAGTCGGTTATCAGTAATAAATGACGAACTGGTAAAAAATGTCTCTGCAGAAAAAAGAGAGAGGACAATTTTGAAAGAGAAAAACTGTTCGTTGATTGTTAAAACGTTTTTAGGACTACACAGGGAATCGACTTTTTTAGAAAAGACTCGCGAGCGGGTCGATTCGGGGTCAATAAATATCAGAAAATGACCAGATAATTAATCTAACCGCCGGATTCAACTCAGAATATCGTGATAGATTCGTACAATCGTTAAGGCAACTTCAAGTCGGCCTTTATCACAATGGGAAAGGCAAATGAAAATGGATAGAAATGAGTTTAGTTTGGGAAAATTTATGGGCGATGCCCATTGTTTCGCGGAGTGCCTTCTTGCTCTGCCCCTCACACAGCTGAGGAGACCTTTGTACCTAATAAGGAATAAAATACGAAACATAAAAAAATTATTTTTTATAATAAATTATATAAAATTTGCAATAAAATAAATATTAATAAATATTTAATAACTAAAATTTGCAATCAAACACTAAATTAATTTTTTATACCGGGGTTGCTACAGAATTGTGATCTTGTTTTCCTACTTGTATCATTAGGGTTGTACAAATTTTTGTCTCGAATATTCATGCTTATTGCTTACAAATTTTTTTGAATTAAACAAAATTTATTGATTTGAAATGTTATTCAGAAGTGCCACAAGCCCCGTAAAGCTTAACACGTATTTCCCATAAGAAAAAAATTTCACTTTTGTAAATTCTATTTAGATTCCCCCCATAGCTCTGTTTTATAAGGTTTAAAAAACCCATAAGTTTTTCGAATTTTCAACTTATTTTCAACTATTCAATGAAATCGAAGAAATAATTAATTAAATTTAACAAAAAATATTACTTAAACAATTTATTATTCTTTCAGAATAATGCTAGAAACTTGCAGTTTCAAAAAAAATTTCCCATTTTTGGTCCACTTTTCAATCAGAGTATGGGAATAATCAATTCAAGTTAATAAAAATAATTTTTTAAATAATTTGTAGTTATGCTCAATAATATTCTACCTGAATAATGTTAGAAAGTTTCGGTTTTTTCTAAAAATTTTAAGTTTTTGTACACTTTACATTTAGGTGTGGTAATGAGTAATTTAATTTAACAAAAACCACTTGTGGAAACAATTTATTATTAATTTAAATAATATTCTCTTTCCATAATATCAGAAGGTTGTCGTTTTTTTCTGAAACTTTTAACTTTTTGTTCATTTTTTACTTTTACTGTTGTAATAATTAATGCGATTTAATAAAAATAATTGTTTAAACAAATTATTGATGCTTCTAACTATCATCTGCAATAATAATGCCAGATCAGTGTGGTTTTTTCTGAAATTTTACACTGTTTGTCAACTTTTTACATAATTATTTGTACAAATATTATTATTTATAAGTATTTTCTCCTATATTATTGCTAGAAACTTACGGGTTTCTCTGATTTTTTTAAATTTTACTTAGTGAGATGATAATAATTGTCAGAAAAAATAGTATTATTAATTTAAACAAAAGGGCTCTCAGTAACTACTTGACAGAAAATTTTTTATTTATTATGTAACATCAAACTCAAAACGAAGTAAATAACTTTACATAAAATCTCATTTTTTTCAGCAATTATCTAAGAAAAAGTATAATATTAATAATAATATAATAAACACTTATACATTTTTTAAACAAATATATTTGTTAATTTTCATTATTCGTTGCCTGAATCTAAGTGAAAATTTGCTAAAAATTTTAAAATTTCAGAAAAAAACTTAACGCTCTATCAATAATGACTTGTTTAAACAATTAATTTTTTTTTAATTATTTATTTTACCTGGCTCGAAGTGAAAAGTGTACAAAAAGTTGAATATTTAAGAAAATAATATTATTTAAAATAATAATAAATTTTATTAAATTAAATTTGCATTTAAATAAAATAAATAAAATTAATTAAGTTACACCATTTTTACCTCGCTATGAGAGAAATGTGGACAAAAAACTGAATATTTCATCAAAAACCAAACTTCATTGCATTATTCAAGATAAATATTATTAAACATAAATAAAAATGGTATAAATAATTAGGTTTGTTAACTTGAATTAATTATTACAAAAATTAGAAAATTTTAGAGAAAAACTAATTTTTTTAGCATTACTTTAAGAGAAGTTTATTATCAATAATAAATTTCACAAATTTACAATTTATTTTAACGTGAATTTATTAGTAGAAAGTTGTATTTTACGTATCAAAAATAATTTGTATATAAAACAGTCAACAAATCAAAATTAGTGCCAAAAACTCGCGAAAACCAATTTTTTTTTTATTATCATTTTTTTTGAAACCTATGAAAGAGACTTATGGAGGTCAAATTAAAAAAAAATTATTTATTTACATTCCAAACCTGACTGTGAAGAGAAATGTTAATTTTTAACTCAATCTACCTAATATTTACGATTTTGAATAAATTTCCCAAAAACTCCTTTTTCTTCAATGAAATACACTTGTTAAACATCTTAGAACTTGCGGAACGTCTAAATATAATTTTTTTTTTTAATTTATTTTTTTTTAATTCTCTTTTTTGTTTCATATTTAT
>JAAAKG020161916.1:0-16970 GCA_010014905.2 Druon quercuslanigerum
CCTGAGCCGGTACCTCTGGAAATTTTTCTATGTACCTTTACCGAGGTTCTGGTGGTTCGGAACCCACCTTAAGCTTAAGGTCCCCCTCCCACCACGAAAAAAGGGTGTGGGAGGTGTGTTAAGGAATAGGAAGAGGGTGAATAAAAAATGTAAACCCTTAGGGGACACATTAGAAGCTTTCCACTAACATATATATAGGATTTTTACAACAAACAATTTTTAGTTGAAATTTTAAAAAATTATAAATTTAACAACAGAAAAAGACAAAGTTTTAAATAAATACATAAATTTTCAACAAAAATTATTAATTTTCTACTAAAAAAGATACATTTTTAACAAAAGATGGAATAGTTAAATTTTTATTTTAAGGAATTATTTTTTAAAAGAAAAACGAATTTTAAATAAAATAGATTAATTTGAACCAAGATAAATTAATTTTTAACTAAAAATATATTTTTAATACGTTAATTAGTTGTTCAAAACATATCATTATAGCCATAAAATTGTAAATTTGTAACAAAAAATTCAGTTCACAAACGAAATAGGTTCATTTCTAGTTGGGAAGTTGAATTTATAGCCAAAAAAGATGAAATTTCTATAAAAAATAAAAATTTTCGTTGAAACTATTTAGTTAAATTTGCAGTTGAAAAAGTTAATTTTAAATTTAAAAAAAATCTTCAACCGAAAGAATGAATTTCAATTTGAAATATGCATTTTTAATACAAAATGAATCATTTTCTACAAGAAAAAAAATTTATAAATAACATCCATGAATTTTGAAATATTATAAATATTTGAATTTTTCAAGAAATTTTATCGAAATACTTTAATTATTAACAAAAAAAGATTAATTTACAAAAAAATGGTCAATTTAAATCTTTATTTTGTGAAATAGATTTTTAACGAAGAAAAAAAACAAAAAAAGTTTTTGTATTCAATAATAAAAATATTATCCTATATGTTGAATTTTTAAGCTAAAAATACAAGATTTCTACCAAATAGTTGGATTTTCAACAAAATAATTGAATTTTCAAACAAAAGGATTATTTTTCCACCAAAATATTAATTTTCTATCAAAGAAGAGTAACTCTCAACAACATAAATAATGTTGTAACCCAACGGTTTAATATTCCACTATTAAAATTAATTATATTTAAAAAGTATTGAATTTTAATGCTAAAGAGATTAATATTTTAGAAAAAAATTAATTTTCAAGCAGTGAATATAAATTTTCAACAAAACATTTAATTTTTAATAAGATATATATATATAGGATTTTTACAACAAAATATTTATTTAAAATTTAAAATACAGATAAATTTAACAACAAAAAGAGACAAAGTTTTTAATAAATACATAAATTTTTAACAAAAAATATTAATTTTCTACTAAAAGAGATACATTTTTACGAAAGATGGAATAGTTAAATTTTCAGTTCAAGGATATATTTTTTAAAAGAAAAACGAATTTTAAATAAAATAGAATGATTTTAACTAAAATAAATTAATTTTTAACTAAAAATATATTTTTAATACTTTAATTAGTTGTTCAAAACATATCATTCTAACCATAAATTTGTAACTTTCGAACAAAAAATTTAGTTTTTAAACAAAATTGGTTAATTTTTAATTAGGAAGTTGCATTTTTAATTAAAAAAAAAATCTTCAACCGAAGAAATGAATTTCCATTAGAAAGATGTATTTTTAATACAAAATGAATTATTTCCTCCCCGAAAAAGAAAATTTTAATAAAATCCATGGATTTTCAACTAAGTATCTGAATTTTTCAAGAAATTTGATTCAAATACATTAATTTTAACGAAAAAAGATTATTATTTTTTAAAAAAATAGAAAAGTTAAATTTTTTTCAGTTAAATAGATTTTTAACAAAGAAAAAACATAAAGTTTTAATACAAAACAGTTTATGTTTAATCAAATAAATTTATTTTTAAACTGAAATTATAAATCTTGTGCTAAAAAAAATTAGTTTGAACAAGGTAGATTAACTTTAGACCAAATATTTTTATTTTCTACGAAATTTTTGAATTTTCCGAGACAAAAGTAAGGTTTTTATTAAAAAAAAGGTGAATTTTAAACCCAAAAATGTGAATTTTTAATAAAAAAAATCTTTTTTTGAAAATTGTTAAATAATAAGTTTTAAAACCTTTTATTAAAATCAATATATATCATCCAAAATCACATCCGCATCAAAATAATTTTAATTTTAATGAATAGAAAAACGATTTGTTCTCAGATATCTGAACTGATTATCCTTAACCAGTAATTAATGTCGTGTAATGAGATCAATGTCTATGGATAATTTATTTATCAAATCATTTATTTTTTTAACTATGTTATGCAATTGACATCAACATGTGCACTAACGATAAGTTTGCGTGAAAGCGCGTCTAACTGAATGCATTTATCTGCATAACAATTCGTCACACACGCAAAGTACGTGTGTGGAGATAATCAATCTATCAATTTGGATTGTTTAAATTCAAACAACTTTCCAGCTGGACATGCTTAAGCTAGGTACTTTAAGGCTAATAAAACCTGTAATTTATATTCTATTATACTTTTTCTACAATTTCGTAATGGACGATAGTATGTATTTCCGGGTAAATTTTTTATTTTAATTCAGAATTTGATATGTCAAGTCAAAGTGATCTTTTCTACGAGCACATACTGCGGTTCACCGAGAGTTATTAGACACCTTCTCAGCACAGTCGAATTACTGCGTTAGATTCAAATAGTTTCGAAAAATAAAAAATTTTAAGGTAAACTCTGAGTTTAAATTTTTACTTAGTGACTGATTCACAGTCAATATGGTCTGATGCACCCAGTAAGTATTCGATGATGTTAGTAAAAGTTACTATTTATAAAATTATGATAACTGATTTCATAAATGAAACTTACTGGTTAATACAGTCAAATTGACTGATTTAAACAGTGGACGTTACTGATTAGACCATTCAAATACGCTGATTCTATGAGTGATCATTACTGAATAGATAATTTGAATTGACAGGTTTGCCAGTCAATCAATCAATTAAATCAATTAAAGTAAGAACTTAGGTAATTTAAAATGACTGATTTAGTTAGAGCGACTTAACTATTGGATCATTAACAAAAAATTATTTTAATGAAGAAAAGTTACTATAATAATTTTTTATTGAAATTAACTTAATTAGAAAAATTTACTGATTAGACAGTCAAAATTACGGACTCGCTGAGTAATTATTATTGGTTAGATCACTCAAAATTACTAATTATATTAGAAAAAATTGCTATTTATAAAATGCATAATAAATTATTTAATTAGTGAATGTTACTAGTTCGATAATTTAAATTTTCTGATTCTTTCAGTATAAGTTACTGAATAGATCATTCAGTTCTATCTGGGGACTTTACTGATTAGATCAGTTGAAAATAATAGTTTATTAAGTAAAACTTAGTGAATAGCACGTTGAAATTGACTGATTTGATTAGTGTGAGTTAATTATTAAATAATTGAAAAGGCCAAAATGACTGATTTAATTAACCAAATATACTGATTAGACAATTTAAAATTATGGACTCGGTGACCTGATGTTACTAATATGATCATTAAAAAAATACTAATTAAATTAATAAAAGTTGCTATTTATAAAATTCATCATGACTAATTTACTTAGAGAAAGGTACTGGTTAGATCATTCAAATTCACTGATTCTATCACTGGACGTTACTGATTATATCAGTCAAAAACGACGAAATAAATTAGTCAGAATAAATATTTATAAAATTAGTAATAATTGATTTAATTTGTGAAAGTTACTAGTCAGATAATTTAAATTGACTGATTCTATGAGTTCATTTTCTTGAGTAGATCATTCAAAATGTCTGATTTCATGAGGGGACTTTGCTAAAAAGGATTTAAAATTATTAATTTAATTAGTGCGAGTTCACTATTGGATCAATAAAAAATGAGAATTTATTTCGGAAAATTGACAAGTTAAATTATTTTTAACAACTGATTTAATTCGAAAAAAGTACTGATTAGGCAATTCGAAATTACTAACCCTTTAAGTGAATATTGCTGATTAGATCAATCAAAATGACTTATTGAATTTGAAATTGTTTCTATTTATAAAATTCGTAATAACTTATTTAATTAGTGAAAGTTACTGGTTCGATAATTCAAATTGACTGATTATACCAGTAGAAGTTACTGAGTAGATCATTCTAATTGAAAGATCTAACAGTAAATATTACAAATTAGATCATTTGAAATTACTGGTTTAATAAGTAGAACATAGTGAAAGCACATTTTAAATTAATAATTTAATTAGTGCAAGCTAATTATTGAATAATTTAAAAAGCGTTATTTCATTAGTAAAATTTGCTAGTTAAATTATTCATTATGACTGATTTATTTGAAAAAATTTACTGTCTACGACGTCAAAATTACTGAATCAGTGACCGGATGTCACTGATTAGATCACTCAAAATAATTACTAATTAAATTGTAAAAAATTAAATTTGTACATTTTCATTCAAACTGATTTAATAAGTGAAAGTTACTCATTAAGTAATTCAAATTAACCTATTCTATCAGTGGCCGTTAGTTGCTAGATCATTTAACATATTGATTCTATCAGGCGACTTTACTGAATAAATCATTTAAATTTACAGGTTTATCAGTAATAATCCAAAATTGAATAATTTAAAATGACTGCTTAAATTAGTTAAACTAGGGACTGATGCACATTACATTACACATCTATTCAGTTATGTACCCTCGTAGAATCAGTAATTTTGAATTATTTAGTTTGTAACGTCCACTGATTGAATCAGTTAGTGGTTATTGTGCTTTTTACTGGTAAAACTGTCGATTCCAATGAACTATTTATTTCAGTGCACACTTAAAATGACTGATTTAATCAATGAAAGTTACAGTTCAGGTAATTCAAAAGGAATGATTTAATTAGTGCCACTTAACTATTGTATCATTGAGAAATACTCATTTGATTAAGAAAATTTGCTAATAAAATTATTTATAAAGACTGTTTAAAATTGAAAAAGGTATTGTTTAGACAATTTAAAACTTCTGACTCACAGATTGAATATTACTGATTAGATCACTCAAAATGACAAATTATTTTAGAAAAAGTTGCAATTTATAAAATTCATAATAACTTATTTAATTAGAAAAATGACTGGTTAAATAAAACAAATATACTGATTCCATCAGTAGAAGTTACTAAATAGATCATTAAAAGTTAAAACTCTATCAGGGGCCTTTACTGAGTATATCATTAAAATTGACAGATTAAACAGTAAGTATCACAAATTAGATCATTTGAAATGACTGATTTAATAAGCAAAATGTAGTGAATAGCACATTAAAAATGTCTGATTTATTTAGTGTGAGTTAATTATTGGACATTTGAAACAGCTTTACATTATTATAAAAATTTACTAGTAAAATTATTCCTAATGACTGACATAATTAAAAAAATTTATTCATTAGTCAATTTAAAATTACTGATTTGGTGACCGCCTGTTACTGATTAGATAACTTAAAATAATTACTAATTAAAATTTAATAAGTTACTATTTTTAAAATTCATAAAAACTAATTTAATTAGTGAAAGTTACTGGTTCACTAATACAAATTAACTGGTTCGTTCAGTAGACAATACTGATTATATCATTAAAAATGATTTATTCTTTCAGAGGACACTACTGAGTGGAGCATTCAAATTGACAGATTTATCTGTATAAATCATAAACGAAATAATTTAAAATGACTGATTTAATTAGAAAAAGTAAGAGAAGCCCAATTAAAGAAACCGGTATAATAAATCAAAGGTACAGTTTTGATAATTTAAAGTAAATTATTGAATTAGCCATAGTTACTGGTTAGATATTATAAAAAAGACTAATTCAATTTATGAAATTTTCCATTATACTATTCAAAATTATGGATTCGGTCAAAGAATGTTAGATATTAAATAATTTTAAATTTAATAATTTTATTTAAATTTACATATTTATCAGTAAAACTAACTTTAACTTAAAACGATTGATTAATATTCAACATAAGTGGAGGGTCCTTAAAAATGATTTAGTAAATCAGTAAAAGTTACAGTTCATAAATGTCAAAATGACTTATTTATTTAGTAAAAAATACTTTTACGATCATTTAAAATAACTAATTCAAATAGTGAAAGTTACTGGGTAAATTAATTATAAAGACTTATTTAATTTTATAACCTTACTGATCAGATCAGTAAAAATTAGTGTTCTAATTAATAAAAGTACAGTTGTGATAGTGAAATTGACTGATTTAATTAGTGAAAGCGACTGATTATGATTTTTAACGCAGATTGTTTCTAATATATTAAACACTACTACATAGTGAGAATTCTATGTTTAAATAATTTGTTTAAAAAATTTATTATTGTTTTTAGCATTTTCCACTTTTTGACGCATTTTTAATTAAAACAGGTTAAATAATTGAGTAATGTTCATTAAATCAATTTTTTAAATAATAATTCAGTCTTAATTCAAATAATATTATCTTTAAAGGATTTGATAAAGGTGTGGCTTTTTTGTATGAAATATTAAAGTTTTTGTCCACTTTTTACCTAATTTGTAAACAAATAATTAATTTAAGATGACAGACTTAATTTTTTAAACAATTTATTATTTTTAATAATTATCTTTCCTTAGATAATTGCTAGAAAGTTGCGTTTTTTCTCAAATATTTAAGTTGTTGTGAATATTTTACTCAGTGAGTTAATATTAATGCAAATTAGGAACAAATAATAAATATAGAAAATTTAAAGAATATTTCAAATATCTGTTTTATTTCAGAAAAATGTATTTTAAAAAAAAGGAGATTGCTTAAAATATAATTTATTTATATATTATTTGTTTCTAACTAAAAAGGAAAATAAAATTTAATTATTTGAGAACAAAAACCTCAACAATAGGACATCTATTAGAAGATTGTTATAAACAATAATAAATTTTTAAACAATAATTTTTGTCATCTTGAATTAATCATTAATGCACTGTATTCGAAAAGTGGATAAAAATGATTAATTAAAAAAACTCTTGAATAACTAGTAATAATATAGAAGATAGTTATTATCAATAACAATTTTTTTATCAATTATTTTTACAAAATTGAATTGATTAAACTTAAAATTTCGGAAAAACCTTAATTTTCAGCCTTCTTCAAAGAGAATATTATTAACAACAATAATAATAATAATTAGTAAAAGCCATTATGTTTGTTAACAATAATTAACTATTACCTTACAATAATTAAAAGTTGTACAATAAGTGGAATAGTTTAAAAAAATCGCGACTTTCTAACTCCATTCCAAGAAAATATTTCTAAAAACAATCATAAATTGTTTAAATAATTTATCTCAAAATCATATTACTGATAAAAATTAGTATTTTATATAATAGAAACAATTTTGATTTAATAAATTCGTAATTAGCGTCAAAAACCAAAATCCAATCTGTGATTTTTTCTGATAAGTCAGTCAATTTGAATGATCTAATCAGTTAAGTCTATTAAACTAAACAATACTTATGAATGATTTATTCAATAACACTTACTATAGTTTTTGTTAAACTTGCCAATTTGAATTATCTAGTCATTGAATTCTCCTAAAGAAATCATTAATCCAGCTAAATTATCTAACCAGTACCTTTCACTAATTGAATCAGTTATTATGAATATCGTATCTTAAAACTCTTATAAATTTAATTAGTTATTTTGAGTGATCTAAAAAATAACATTAGATGATAAATAAGAGATTTTGAACTGTCTAACCAGTTAATTTTACTGATTAAGGAAGTAATTTTTTAATATCTAAACCATACATTTTCCTGATAAAACCATGTTTTTATCACAGTTGACTGGAAATTATCCATTTAAAGTAAGCATTTGATTTATGATCAAATTAGTAATTTTGATTGATGTAATCAGTGATGTCCAATAACCGAATCCATCATTTTAAATTATCTAACCAGTGACTTTCACCTATTAAGTCAGTTAATTTGACTTATCCCAACGTTGACTTTAATTAATTCAAACAGTTATTTTTAATGGTTTAAGCAGTAGAGTTTGCAATTGAACAAATCCATTATGAGAACTACTATATAAATCAGTCATTTTTAATGGTTTAAGCAGTAGAGTTTGCAATTGAACAAATCCATTATGAGAACCACTAATTAAATCAGTCATTTTGAAATATCTTAACTGTAACTTGTAATGCATTAATAATTCATTTGGAATGGCCTTCTGATAATTCTGTAAATTTAAATGATTTGATTTGAACCGATTTGAATTGGTCTATTTATAATATTAAACCAGTAGCTTTGACAAAATAAATCATTTACTTTGAATCTAATAATTCTCCAAATTCAGTAAATTTTACGAATTAAATCAGTCATTATGAACAATGTAACTAGTATCTTATGCTAATTAAAGAAGTGTTTTTCAATTATTCTTCAGTTATTTTAAATGGGCTTTTCACTAAGACCAACTAATTAAATCAGTCGTTTTAAATTATCTAATCTGTTATTTTTACTGATAACCCTGTCAATTTGAGTGTTCTACGAAATAAAATCCTCTGATAGAATAAGTAGTTTATGCGAATTTTGGTCACTAACGTCCACTGATAGAATATGCAAGTTTTAATTATCTAACCAGTAAATTTTACTAATTAAATAAGTTATCATGGATATTGCGAATAGTAACTTTTACTAACCTAATTAGTAATTTTGAATGATCTGATGAATTAATTGTACTTATAATTCAAAACTTTTGAAGCTCCTAACCAGTACACTTAACTAATTCAATCAGCCATTTCAAAAAACCTTAACTTTTACTTTTACTGATAAAAAAATTTCTTCACTTCTTTTGACTAACACATTTCATAATCAAACTAATGATTTTGAATGCTGTAATCAGTGTCAGTTTGTCTTATCCTAATTGTAACTTTCATTCATTAAATCAGTATTTTTGAATGGTCTAATCAGTTATGTGCGCAAATTATATAAGTTATTATGATTAATTTGCTCAGTTAATTTTACTAATAAATCTGTTATTTTAAATTATCTTAAATATAACTTTTAATAATTCAATCAGTCATTTTGAAATATATAAGTTGTAACTTTTACTGATCAAATAATAATCCGTCACTCATGTTGATACTTTTATTGATGTAATCTTTGATTTTAACTCATAAATCTATGATTTTAAATGATTTAATTAGTTACATTTACTAAAAGCATCAGTAACGTTCACAGAATATTTCAGTCACGATTTGAAACAGTTTTGATAAATTATCTAACAAGTATCTTTCACCAATTGAATAACTTATTTTGAGTCATTTGAACTGTAACTTCCACTGAATCAATCAGCCACCTTTAGTAGTCTGGACTGTAAATATAACGAATAAAAATTTATTGTGATTAATTCAATCAACAAATTTCACTAACTAAATGAGCTATTTTAAATTGTCTGAATACTATCTTCCGCTAATTAAATCAGTACTTTTATTAATTCAGCAGTAACAATCATTACAAAATTCAGACATCTTAGGTAACCTCTGCGGCTTTTACTGACAAAGCAGTAATTAGTAATTTTGAATTTTCTCATCAGTAAATTTAAAAATTAAATTAGTTGTTTTAAGTTATCTAATCAGTAGTATTTTTTAAATCAAATTAGTTAATGTAAATAAGTGAACCAGTAAATCGCACTCATAAAATCGTTCATTTTAAAGGATCAGATTTTAAGAGAAGAAAATTTATCGTCTGGATATTTTTTATAAATGTAATAATTCAAATTTAATATTTCATTTTCATTTTCTGTCAGCGCTTGTCTGGAGGTAATTCGTCTTTTTTCAACTGCATTGATAACACCGGTTGAAAAATTTAATTGTAAATATTTTTATTTTAGATATTAAAAAAAAATACAAAACGAGGAAAAATGGGAGAAGAAATTAAAAAGGGGGATTTCATGGTGAGACACTTTTTCTTTCAACTTTTTTCATTTAGGATTTTGTTACCTGCAAAAAGTTCGTTTTTGTTTGTAAAAACTAAGTAAGAGTAAATCTTTGTTTTAATTGGTCTTGAAATTACTTTAATTTCTCTTTTTCGCATGCACTCGAGCACTAAGTTAGACTGAAATGAGAGAAAGTTTCTAATTCTTAAAATAATTTTCCTATATCAATAATATGATCCAATCGATTACCAGCTACAAATTGTATCGAACCTAACCACTTCTATAGACTTTCTTTTATAATCAGATATAATTGATTTAATAGATCGGATAATAAAAAAGGAAATTTTTTTTTTAAAAGTTCAATAACCTGAATAAAAAAAACGCTGCTTTTTTGTACTTGAAAAAAATGTTACTCATAAATATTAAAAAATTTTCAAATTTCAAAAGCCAGGAAGACTTTAATCGATTAAAATTTTTTTCTTATTTCTTTTTATTTCAGATGCCAATTGATTGATAGTTTTATAATGGCATCAACATAATTCTGATAGATTTCTTCTATTGTTTAACAAATTGTTATTTCTTTGAACAATTTATAGTTTTTAAAACATTTTTTAAAAATTTTTAACAAAAAATGCTTGAGGGAATAAAGATTGTTTTAACAAACAGAAAGGTATTAAACATTAAAATAAATGTATGAAAGTTATGTAATTATTCAACTAAACGTAGCATAGAATACTATTTTTAAAAGAAAGTCAATATCCTTGGCTCAATTTTTAAATATTCTGAAAATAAACGATGAATAAATGTTTAAATAATTGCATAATGTTTTTGGAAAAATTTATTGTTTATAACAATGGCAAAAAAAAAATTTATATCCGAAATATGATTATATTTATATTTTTGTGGAATAAATAATTGTTTAAATAATTTAAATTTATTGAAACAATTGAAAACTGTTTAAAAGATCATGGAAAATATTCAAATTGTCCATTAGTAACGATTTGCGTGAAAAAAACGAAAGAAAATGCTACAAAGTAACAATAATACGTAAAAATGTAGTTTTTGTACATTTTTGCATAATTCAAAATTTCTGCATGTTGAAATGCCCGGTGGTACGTGTAATATTCGAGATTCAAAAGAAAAAAAAATACGGATTTTCTTTCTGCGGAAATTGAAACTTTTTTGGTGCAGGGGGGGTGGAGGGGCGTCTTGCCCTCTAGAGTAAAAAAAATTTGCAATGCATTTTTGGACCATCCTAATATATGTTTAAACACATTTATAAAATATTTCTTTAAGTAGCTTTTTTTCTAAATACATAAAACGAGTGTTTTTTTTATTTCGGGTAATTGCATTATCAAAAAATATTTTTTTCTCTTTTATCATTTAATTTTATCAGTATTTTTTATCATTATTTAAATTGATTTTTTTTATTTTATTTAAAAAAATATTGACTTAGCACTGTTCCTCTCTGCATGATTAGATTTATTACAAATATTTTGTAATCCGACATTTTCAATATTTTTTTAAAATCTTTTTTTTTGGAGCCCGATTATACACCCGCAGAAAAAAATTTCTGTGCATCAGACTAGACAACCATACCTACACATTTTTAAGTGATTTGACCTTCACGTGACCTTAAAAAGCCATTTTAATCTATCGGTTGCAAACCAAATGTGAACTTACAATATGCCGCTCTTTCAGAATCCGCAGTCGAAAATAGGTTTCCATTTTATAAACAAGATTTCACCTTGATATGACCTTGATCCTCAGATTATGGGGTCAAATAGACACCGGTTTCTGATTTAGCGACCCCAAAAACATATAAAAATAGTAGTTTTCTCCGATTAAACATTTTTTTTCAAATTCACCTTTGAATGACCTTGATTCTTACCTGATAGCATGAAACAGACACCGAATTCAGAATCAGCGACCCCAAAAACGTACTAGAATCGTTGTTTTCTCCGCTTGAACGTTTTTTTTAAATTTAACCTTTAAATGACCTTGAATATAACATGATCGGGCCAAATAAAGACAAGATTCAGATTTAGTGACACCAAAAACATATAAGTATAGTATTTTTCCCCGATGAAACGTTTATTTTTAGTTTGGCATGGAAATGACCTTGATTATGACATGGTGGTATCAAACAGACACCGCATTCAGATTCAGCTTCTCTAAAAACGTATAAAATCGTAGTTGTCTCCGCTTGACGTTTTTTTAGTTTAATCTTGGAATGACCTTGAATATAACATGATGGGGCCAAATAGACACCGGAATTAGATTCAGTGACCCGAAAAACATATGATAATAGTACTTCTCTCCTATTAAACGTTTATTTTTACTTTGACCTTTGAATGACCTTGATACTGACCTGATGGTATCCAAAAGACACCGAATTTAGACACAGCGACCCCAAAAACAAATCAGAATCGTAGTTTTCTTCGCTTGAACGTTTTTCTTAAATTTAACTTTGGAATGACCTTCAATATGACATGATGGCGCCAAGTAGTTACCGGATTTAGATTTAGTGACCCCAAAAACATATCTGAATAGTATTTTTCTCTGATGGAACGTTTATTTTCATTTTGACCTTGGAATGATCTTGAATCTAACCTGAAGGTATCAAACAGACACCGAATTCAGGATCAGCTTCTCCCAAAACGTATAAAATCGTGGTTTTCTCCGCGTGTTTGTTTTTTTAGTTTAACCTTGGAATGACCTTGAACATGACATGATGGGGCCAAATAGTTACCGGATTCAGATTTTGTGACCCCAAACACCTATAAAAATAGTCTTTTTTCGATTAAACGTTTATTTTCAATTTGACCTTGGAATGACCTTGATTCTCATCTCAAAAACGTACCCTTGACCCCAAAAACGTACCAGAATCGTACTTTTCTCCCCTTTAAAGGTTTTTTTAGTTTGACAAGGGAATGACCTTGATCATGACAGGATAGAATCAAGCAGACTCTAGAGTCAGATTCAGCGATACCAAAAACGTATAGGTATGATATACTGGTTTGTTGTATAGAACACTTGTTCTGTGGGGTATTTAAATGGATTTTTCTGAACTTTTCTTCATTTTTCTGGCAATTTAAATTCCCGTCTATCTTTTTCAATCCCCTCATTTTTATCCCATCCTATCCTCCGTCTATCAACGTCTATCTTCTTCTAACTCTTTGTTAATTTAAATTTATGTATATCATTTTTCAATACCGTCGGTTGTGTCTTAGCCTTTCCTTTATCTATGCTCGTAAATATTTTTATATCTTTTTGTCAATCTGAATTCCGTTCTATTCTTTTCAATCTTATCTTCTTTTTCCTATCCTATTCTACCTATATCAACGTTTACATTTTTTGTCTCCTTTTCAGTCTGAATTTAGGTCTATATTTTTCAATACCATCCTGTCTTTCATACCATCGTATGCTTTATTTATCCGCGTCAATCTAAAATTACATTTATCTTTTCAAATAAACTTTTCTCTTTTACAAGCTCTGCCTTTTCTATCGAGGTCAATATTTTTCTATCTTTGGGTTAATCCTAATTCCCGTCTATTTTTTTTCAATACCGTCTTTTCTAACTTATGGTATTCTTTTTCTATCAATATAAATTCCTATCAATCCTTTGCATTCTCCTCTTTTTATCTCACCTTATCCTAAAATTCATCAAAGACAATATTTTTATACCTCTCTGTCAATTTGAATGCCCGTCTATCCTTTCCAATCTCTACTTCTTTATGCTAGCCTATTCTACGTCTATCAGCGTTGCTCTTTTTCTATCTCTTTGTCCATATAAATTTATGTATATCTTTTTATATCGTCTTTTCTATCATAGCCTATCCCTTATCTATTCACCTCAATCTTTATTGTATTGTTACTGTCTTGGTTAAAATAAACTCCCTTCTATCTTTTTTATTTTAATTCTCTTTATCTCAGCCTATGCTACTTCTATCAACACCTATCCTTTTCTATCTCTTTGCATTATAAATTTATTTCTATCTATCCTATCCTTTGCCTATCAGCACTTATTTTTTTCTATATCTTGGTCAATATAAATTCCCGGCTATCTTTTTCAATCTCATCTGCTTCATACCATCCTATTCTATGTATATTAACGTCTACCTGTTTTTATCTCTTTGTCAATATAACTTGACATCTATATTTTTCAATCATCACTCTCTTCTCCCATTCTTATCCTGATAAGAACGTATTGGTTTACCGTAAAATTTCGCTTTGTCACGCTTTATCACGGAATTCATGGAATTCTCGAAATTCATGGAAGTCACGGAATTCATAGAATTCACGAAATTCATGGAATTCTAGGAGTTCATAGAATTCGCGAAATTAATGGAATTCTAGGAGTTCATAGAATTCGCAAAATTCATGGAATTCTCGGAGTTCAAGAAATTGGCAGAATTCATGAAATTCATGGATGTTACAGAATTTCCGGAATTCACTAAATTTGTGGAATTTACGGAATTCTCTAATTTTGTAGAATCCACGGAATTCACGACATTAATGGAATTCACGAAATTCAAGGAATTCATGAAATTCATGGAATTGATGGAATTCACGCAATTTATAGAATTCATGGAATTGCCGGAACTAATGGAATTCAAAGCAATAATTGAAATCACGGAATTCACTAGATTGCAATTCATGCAATATTCGGAATTCGTTGAATTCGCTGAACTTACATAATTCAAGCAATTCATAGAATTCTAGAAACTAACGAAATTGATTCTAATTGCGGAATTTACGAAATTCCAGGAATTCACGAAATTCATATATTGCCCGGAATTCTTGGAATTCATGGAGTTTCTAAAATTCGCAGACTTCATGGAATTTTTAGAATTCTCGGAATTCATGAAATTCATAGAATTTCAGGGATTTGTGGAATTTATAAAGTTTGAGAAATTCATGGAACTGAAGGATTCCAAGGAATTCGCAGAATTCACTTAATTGAGAGAATTTAAGGAATAAATTAAATTCCAGGAATTCATGAAATACATGAAATTCATTGAAATCACGGAACTATGCAATTCACAGAATTCATAGAATTTTCGGGATTCATAGAATTCTTTAAATACACAAAATTGACGGAATTTAAGACAATTTAATAAATTCAAGGATTTCACAGAATCAAAATAATTCACGAAATTGAACGAATTTATGTGATCCAAATAATTCGCGGAATTTATGAAATTTAAGTAATTAACTGAATTCGTGCAAGTCTCTGAATTCCTTACATTCTGTTAATACCGTGATTCAATTAAATTTCGCGAATTCATTCAATTTTTTGAATTTTGCGATTTCAAGGAATTCCTGAATACCGTGAATTGCTTAATTTTGTGAATTCTTTAAACTCCGCGATTGCCATGAATCCTACGAATTCCAAGAATTTCGAGAATTTTGCGAATGCCATGAATTTCGTGACATGCAAGAATTCCGTGAATAAAATAAATGCCGTAAATTCCATTATTTCCATGAATTTCATAAAGACCTTGAATTCAGTGACTTTCACGAATTTCTTATATTTCATGAATTTCTTAAATTGCATACATTGCATGAATTCCTTTAATTCTATGAAATCCGTGAATTGAATGCGTTATATAAGATCCTTAATTTCTGTGAATTCTTTAAATTCTATTACTGGCTCCTTGAATTCTTTGGATTTAGTAAATTCCTTGGTTTCCATGAATTCCGTGAATGCAATGAAATTCGTGAGTTCCAGGAATTTCTTGAACTTCTTGAATTCTGTGAATTCCGTAAATTCGATGAATTCCGTCCATTCTTTGAATTCCGCAAAGTCCTTCAATTCCATGTCTTCTTTTAACGTCGTGAAATCCTGGAAATGCGTGCATTTTTTTAATTCTCTAATTCCGTGAATTCCTTAAATTTCTTGAAATCCATGAATTCCATGAAATCCATACATTTCGTGAATTTCACACATTCCATGAATTCTGTGAATTCTTTGGATTCCGTAAATTCCTTGATTTCCGTGAATTCTGTGAAAGCAATTACATGCGTGAGCCCCATTAATTCCAGGAATTTATTGTATTTTGTGAAGTTATTAAATTCTGTGTTTTCGAGTAAAATCTTTGAATTTCGTTAATTACATGAATTCCGTAAACTCCTTCAAGTTCATGAATTCCATAAACTCTTAAAAAATATGTATATAAATACAATATAATAGAATAAATGTATAGTATATATAATATATATTTGATTGAAACTCTTTAAATTTCTTGAATTTCGCGAATTCCATGAATTCCATAAATTCCAGACGTTATTCCATAATTTCTGTGAATTCTTTAAATTCGATTACTCGCTACTGGACTTTTATTGTAAAATTCCAATACATGTGAGGTACCATACCAATGCTAGCATTTGGAAACTACAACATTTTGTATTGTAGAGTTACCTTACGTTTCACAAATAAACTTTCAATACATGTAATGTAAGTTTCCAATAGAAATTTTTAACAGTTTATCCTTAAAATGTTGACAATCTAGAATCGTAAGCTTGACATTCTGGGATAGCAAACCTGACCATCAAATGTTGACACTCCGCGGATAATATTTCAAACCATCTAGAGGGCTGTCCCATAGTTAAAACTCAAATATAGTCAGCCTGACTCTCTGGATGTTCAGGGTGATCATCAATTTTTCTCGTGAGGGTAGGTAACTCGGTGATATAAGAGGATCTCAAATTTCTCACATAGCTTGTTCTAAATAACAAATGGATATAATTTAATTTTACAGCAGAAATTTTCAACAGTGCAGCCTTAAAATTTTGATACTCACGATTCGTAAGCTTGATATACTGGGATAGCAAACCTGACCATCAAATGTTGACACTCCGCGGATAATATTCCAAACCATCTAGAGGGCTGTCCCATAGTTAAAACTCAAATATAGTCAGCCTGACTCTCTGGATGTTCAGGGTGATCA
>JAAAKG020161916.1:17070-29130 GCA_010014905.2 Druon quercuslanigerum
GCTTGTTCTAAATAACAAATGGATATAATTTAATTTTACAGCAGAAATTTTCAACAGTGCAGCCTTAAAATTTTGATGCTCACGATTCGTAAGCTTGATATATTGGGATAGTAAACCTGACCATCACATGTTGACACTCCGCGGATAATATTCCAAACCATCTAGAGGGCTGTCCCATAGTGAAAACACAAATATAGTCAGCCTGACTCTCTAGATGTTCAGGCTGACCATCAATTTTTCTCGCGAGGGTAGGTAACTGGGTGATATAAGAGGATCTCAAATTTCTCACATAGCTTGTTTTAAATAACAAATCGATTTCCATACATGGTTGATCTAAGGTGATAGTTTTTCATTACAGCATTCAAGAAAAGTGACGTTATTGATTCGCTCATTAAAGTTACATTTCAAATGCAATGGCTACACGTGGTTTTACGTTCACGCGTCCTTGGAACGCGCCTCAAGTCGATTCAGTTCCTTACACGAGTCGGGAGAATCGTCCAAGACTTGTTCTGCATTAAGCCTGGATTATGATACAGAGCCGTAACTAAGGCGCGGCGAAAGTGCCACTTTATTATTATTTTATAGGACACCCAATATTTGCCAATTTTTTAATTCTTTAATTAAAGTTATTATTGAGATGTCAAAATTTTACTTTAGTATCATTTTATCAACAATATATGGCTCATTACGCAAAAAAATATTTTGGTTACTTAATCGTATAATGATCTTCAGTTTTGCATAATTGAAAAGATCTTTTTATTTTTGCAGTCCTTGGATTTAGAAAACTCTTGACACGTTTTAAAACTTTTTTAAAAAGTGTGAATATTTCGCTACCATTTAAAAATAATAAAAATTAATTATACTATTTTCTCTGATTGCTCGCTAATGCAACTGTTTTTTAATTTAACTTAAAATATTTTTTTTAACTTCTTGGCTTGATTGGAGAAAATGACGTGTCTCCCATTTCAAAAAAATCTTAATTTCAAAAGATTTTAAAAAACATTTTAAGATATTTTTAAGAATTTTACGAAATTTTAAAGATTTTACCTAATTTTCAGTGATTTGAGAAGATTTTAAATATTCAACGTATAAGCAGATTTAAAGAGTTAATCACTTTTTAAATAATTTTTTAATGATTTTAAAGATTTTGGGTTATTTTTAAAGATTTTCAAGAATTTCAAGAAAATTTAAGAATATGCATATGATTGATTTTCTTTTAAATTCTTTTGGTTGGCTTTTAGAGTATTTTTAAGATTTAAACAATTTTAGAATAATCTTGAAACAGATAAAATATTTATTGATTTTTCTGAAAGATATCAAGAGTTTAAATCTGATTCCGCTGGATTTCGTATTTCTAAAAATTGTTGAAAAAATTTGCAGAGATATTACAAATTTTTCAATAATTTACGGGATTTCAAAGTATTTTAAGGCGATTTTTGAAATTGCAAAATATTTTAAATGGCTTGAAAGATTTTATGTTATTTTTCAAAATTTCATAGAATGTCCAGACCTAAAGAATATAAAAAATGATGTTAGAAATTTTTTTTTTTACTTTAAAGGTTTCATAAGATTATATGGGTTACAGGATTTAAAAAAGATTACAAAATTAAAAAGAATTTTTTATTTAAAGATATTTAAAAAAGTACAGAAAACAGAAGTTTCAAGAAAATTTAACAGAATTTAATAGTTTTGATAAGATTTTATAGGATTTTATGGTATTTTAACAGTTTTTATAGTTTTTTAAAGGAATTAAAAAAAATATTACAGATCTTAAATTTTTTAACGATTTCACTTGATTTTTACGCGACTAATAACGATTCCATAATATTTATAGAATTTTATAAATATCAAGCAATTTTTAAGGATTTTAAATAATTTAAAGTATTATTAAAAATTCCAAGGAATTCGACGAGATTTTTCATTTTTTGAAGGCTTCTGATAAACATATCAGACATGAAATTTTCAAGAAATTCTGAGAATTTCTAAGGATTTCTACGGATTTTAGAAATTGCCAAAAAAAATTTTTTTTTAATTATGAATTTTAAAGATTTTTGTGGGATTTTATATTATTTTAGAAATTCATATGATTCTAAAAATAATGCGGAGATTTTAAAGGATTTTAAGACATTTGAAAGGATTGATGAGCTTTAAGGAATAAATAAAAAAAATTTATTTTCAAAACTACTTTAACAGAATTTTAAGCTTTTAGGGGATTTTAATAAACTCAAATATTCAAATTTGATTTAATATTTAAAAAATTGAATTCAACTATCTTTCTATTATTTAAAAAAAAACATTTTGGTTGGCCGAACAAAGGTTTGATTATCCAAACCGAATTTTTCGATTGCTAAAAAAAAATCGCTTGTTTGAGCCAACTGAATTATTTTGTTGCACCCTTTAATTTATCCAATCAAATATTGTGGTATAATCAAAAACTTTTTTTTTAGCACAACAAAATTTTTAGGGAGAACAAATATATTTTGTAAAATCAACCAGAATTTTGGAAAAGCAATAAACTTATTTGGTTTAAGTAACAAGATGATTTTGTTAAAGGATCATTCGTAATTTTTAGACATAAGGAATTATCTTAATAAATTTTAATTATATTTTAAATTTCTTTGCAATTTGTTTAGAAATTCCTTATATTGTCACAATTAAATTTTATCAGGATAATCCACGATTCAGGATGAAATTTTGATTAATCGAAAATCTTATCTTTGAATAAAAATTAACAAAATGTTGGTAGCACTATTTTAAAGAATACCTGACGCTAATGAAACTTTATTTTATTGAAAGCTGCTTGAAAAAAATCTCAGAAAATCTAAACAATAGTTTTTTTCTAATTTAAAATCTGTAACATGTATGCTACCAAATAAATTAGCAAAGGTTTTCGACTAATCTGCTTAATAGTGCTAACTTATTCAACAAATAGCAACTTATTGCTATGAAAACATAATTTATCAATTTTCTTATTTCTTTATAATAGTTTTTGAGTTTTAATTAACAAAATTTATTTTCTTCTTATTTTCAGTTTGGTTTTTCATATTAAAAATAATTGTGGATGAACATGGAACAATACCATACTAAGAATTCAAATGGTACAGGATTTTTTTGTTTTAAAACTCAAAGACAGTAGGGGTTTTTAAAGGGTCTCCAGATATTAGAAAACAAACTTTAGTATCACCTGGATTCTAAATAATACTAATGTGACTTTATTTTTTAATAATAATAATATTAACATACAAATTTAAAAAAAAGTACAACTTCAGGTGAGCTGGTTGGTATGCTTAGGGTAGAGTAACTTAATCTGAAGACAAAAATATTGAAATAATAATATATAATATTTAATTATTTTGATAAAAGAAGTAGACCAAATTAAAGATAAAACATTTGTTTACACGTAAGATTTTTAAACATATTGTAAAAAATATTGTGGCTTTATCTTCTGACTTACTTACCATTAGATGATGGCTGTTGATGTTGGAAGCCTTATTTGTAAAAATAAATTAATAATCTAGGTTTCTTTTATAAAAAACCCCGGCAGTTTAACAATAATAATTTAAAATATTAAATAATAAAAAATACCGTATTGAAATAATTGTTCCTTAGAATTAAAAGAAGGTTTCACTGAAAAGCTTCAAAGATAAGCATACTGTGAACCCATCCAGTTCAGATTGGTATTACCAACATCGTTGCTAAAATTTTTACATTTCCAGTATTTTGCTAAGGTTTTTAATAATCTATTATAAGATTTAAATAAAAATATATTTATTAAAACATCCGTTTTCAAATGTATTTAAAACCACCATTTAAAATAGTCACTAGCAATACAATGACCAATTCATTAAGAAGTAGCATTAACAATTCGATTAATAGATATAGTTACAAAATCATTTATTCGCTCATTATTACACAGAGAATTAGTAGACTTTTACTAATTAGTAGCAAAGAAATCGACGCTATTGTAACGAGAAGAAAACAAGTTTTCTTCTTTATTCAGATTTAGAGAAAACTCTGTCATTTCTCTTATATCAGCTGACATTATCCAAATTGAAAAGTTTGGTACGAGCAACAAAATTCTTTGGTGCAAATAACAAACGGTACATAACAACGCAAAACAAACTAAAACTTTTCCACATAATTGTTAGCGTAACAGTTTTTTTTCCTTAGAATATTTTTTAAACTCTCAAGTGAGTCTGGTTTTTATGGTATGCAATTAAAATGACGATTGTAGGGTATAAAAAGGCTCAGTTACGTCTCTGTGAAGACATTTCTCCATATTTAAAGACGAGGTGAGAGTCTCCGGTAGCTGTGAGTGCGTCCGAGTTTGAATATCTCGAGCGAGTGCAAATGACCATGGCAACTTTCGCAAGTATTCGTACAAAGCACGCTCACGAATATACAAATACCTTTGTATGTACGCGTAATTGCCGTAATGTTTTTGCTCTAAAGATTCAGAATTCGTAATTTTTAGATTAAAATTGGTAGGCGAGGTACACTGAAATTAAAAAGGAAAAGAAAAACGAAATTGATACTGAGTGGTTAATTTGTCATCGCATTATTTTATGAATTCTAGAACTAAAGTACAACTATTTCATTTAAGATATAAAGTAAATTCTAGTAATAAACAGCTGTTTGAATTTTTAACAACACTTAGATGATGTTGGATTGTGTTGCTATACTGGTTCAATTGCAATCCTTCATTAGAATTAATTTGCATAGTTTGTTTGTTGCATTATTGATCTTTCTTTTAATTGTATTAAGTGATTAGCTAATGTTGATTAATGTTGAAAAGGTTATTATTTAATTGAAAAGTATTAGATTTTGTTAGCAGACAGGTCCAATAACAATCATCTGAAAGGAACCATCTGTATAGTTTGTTTTTACCCGTATTGTATCTTATTCCAACCTTGGGGTGCGATCTAATGCTAATCATGCAGCGCGGCTAAAAGAAGATACAATGATGGAATAAACAAACTTTACAGATTAGTTTTTTCAGAGGCTTGTTATTAGACCAATATGTCAACAAAATCCAGCATTTTCTAATTACGTTCTTACCTGGTCAATATCAATTAAAGTCAGCCAATTTGAAAAACAATGGTTGGAAGATTTTTGACATATCTCGTTACATCTATTTTGTTCTAGAACAAGAGAATAGATTTTCAGTCTGAGATTTTACCCGGTCAAAATCATTTAAAATAAGCTTATTTAAACAACGATGATTAACAATTTTTTGAGACATTTCGTTACATCTCTATTTTATGTAGGATTTCTTTATCAGCAGTGGATTGTTTTTGCATTGCTGTATCAAGTCAAAAACTGGAGAATAGATATTGAAGTTGAGATATGAAGAAATTTTAAGTAATAGTAATGTTTTATCTTCTTCTAACCTTTTTTTGTATAATCTAATGCTAATCACACAGCATGATTGTAAGAAGATACAGCGATTGAATAAAGAAAGAAACTATACAGCTTGGATTAGCTGATGTTAATTGATGTTAAGAAGGTAGGTATTTGATTGGAATATCATTATTGTATTGGTATACGGTCCCACAACAGTCCTTTCAAAGAATTCATCTGTATAATTTGTTGTATCCAATGTTTTATGTTCTTCCAATCATGTCTGTATGATCTAATGCTAATCATGTAACATTTTTAAATGAATATAAAACAATAGAACAAACTAATTATACATATTTATTTTTTTAAATGATTTTTATTGGAACAATATATTAGCAAAATCCAACATCTTATAATGAATTGATAGTCTGCTCAACATAAATTACAATTAGCTAATTTGAACAACAATGATGTCAAGATATTCAAGACATGTTGTTTCATCTCTTTTTTAGATAGCAATTATTTATGATCATAACTGTTGAAATTAGGATACAAAACGACTTTATGTAATAAAAACTAGTTATATTTTCCCAAGCAATCAGAAAGGTTTGGATTTTGTTGGTATGATGTTTTAATAACAATCCTTTGAAATAATTTGATAATAACCAGGTAATAATTTAATAATATGTTGGATTTTGTTGGTATATTGGTCTAATAATACTTATTTTAAAATACCCATTTGTTTAGGTTGTATTTTCCATTCCTTTATCTTCTGCAGACCATGCTGAATAATTAGCTGATGTTAATTGATGTTGACAAGGTAAGAATTTTATTATAAAAAGTATGATTTTGTTGGTATACTGTTCCAATGATGATCGTTTAAAAAAATCCATATTTATAGTTTGTTTGTTGCATTGTTTTATCTTCTTCTAAGCATGCTGTGTGATTAGCTTATGTTAATTGATGCTTAGTAAGTAAGAGTTATAATAATTCAGAAAATGATGGATTTTACTGGTAAACTTTACTGGTCATTCATCATAAAACTCGGCTGAAAGACGATACAACAATGGAAAAAGCAAACAACGTAAATCTGTTCTTTCAAAGAATTGTTTTCGAACCAGTATACCAACAATCTCTAACATCTTGACAAATTTCTACTTTCCCAACATCAAATAACGTTAGCTAATGATTGTGCGATTTTCAAAACATGTCGTTACATCTCTTGTTTAGATAAGATTTGTTTATAAACAGTGATTTGATTTTGAATTGTTGAATCAAGTGTAGAACTATAGCATAACCATTGAATTGAATATGCAAAACAACTTGAAGTAATAAAAAGCTAGCTAGGTTTTTTACAACAATTAGAAGGTGTTTGATTTTTTAATAATCTGGTCCAATATCAATCAGTTTGAAAAAAGCCTTAATAATTAATTTGTATAGTTAGTTCCGTGCATTCTTTTATCTTCTTCAAAACGTGTTGTAGGATTGTTCTATCTTCTTCCAAACCATGCTGTATTATTAGTTGATGTTAACAATATTAAATAACATTAATTAACATCAGAAAATGTCAACAACACTGATTGTGAGATTTTCAAAACATGTAGCTACATCGCTTTTGAGATAGGGTTTCTTAATGAACTCTGATTTTTTATTTTTGTATCATGTCTAGAACTAAAGCGTAACTATTAAAATAAAAATATAATACAACTACATGCAATAAAAAAATAGTCAGATTATTGACAACAATTAGAAGGTGTTTGAATTTGTTTGTAAGCTGCTCTAATGCTAATTCTTTGAAAGAAACCATATGTATAGTTTTTTATTCAAGATACAACACGTTTGGATAACGCTACAAGAATGGAACAAACAAAGATTACAAACAGTCCTTTTCTTTTTTAAATGGTTCTTTCACATGATTCTTATTGGGACAGTATAACATCAGAATCCAACATCTTTTTATCTGCCTAACATTAATTATCATTAGCTAATTTCGACAACAATGATTGTGAGATTTTCGAGACATAGCAATAACTTTTTAATGACGGATATAAGACCATTTTAAATTAAAAAAGCTTGTTAGTTTTTCAACAACAATTAAAAGATGTTCGACTTTGTTGTTATACTGATTCAATAACCATACTTTGAAAGAATTTATTTGTATAGTTTGTTGCATGCATCGTTGCATCTTCTACAAATTGTAAAATAAGGTTAGCTAATATTAATTAATTTTGACAATTTAATTGGAAGATGTCAGATTTTGTTGGTGAACTGATCCAATAAAAATCTTTGAAAGTATCCATTTGTATAGTTTGCTTGTTGCGTTGTCGTATCTTCTTCCAATTCTTTTGTATGATTAGCTGATGTAAAGTGATGTTCAGCAAGAAATATTTAAGAAAATGGTACTAGATTTTATTGGCAAACTGATCGAATCTCAATCCTTTGAAGCAACCCATCTCTATTGCTTGTTCGTTTATTATCGGAAAACACGATTGGAATAAGATACAACAATGAAATAAACAAAAATTTTAAACAAGTTCCTTTATTTTTTTTTACCAGTATACCAAAAAAATCTAACATCTTTTATTTCTTCTGATCTATTCAACATCAATTAAAGTCAGCTAATTTCCAGAACAAAGATTTCTAAGATGTCAAGAACAAATGATTTTCGAGCCATGTCGCTAATTCTCTTTTTCAGATAATTTTTCTTCATGAGCAGTGATTTGTGTTTAAGTTGTTGTATTAAGTCTAGAGAAAGAGCATAAATATTGCAAATTGAAAATTGCAATTTCTTTAACAAAGTTTTTCGACATCAAAGTTAATCTAAAAGACATTTTTTATGAACAATGCAGAAGTGAATGTTGAACAACTTTTAATATTGAATACATTATCATATATTTTTTCGGTGTACCTTGCGTTTAAGAAAACAATCGTCGAACATTTTACACATTATTTACATTAACGCAAGAAATTTATAGTTAACAATTATTCACACATGGGAGAAAGGCCTCCTAGGTAAGATACCGCGTGCGCAATCGACCTTGTCGATTCTTTGATGCTCGCTGATCTTTGAATTCATAATTATTTTCCTAAGTCGTAACGAGTCTACATTTTACATATTAATAAATATTACATTAATGACTCCGGTCGCATGCGTCCATCGCACCTATTTAGTATATTTAATCGTTCCTTTGCTTATCAGCATACAACACTAGTTCTAAATAAAAATTGGTATATCTTTACTTGCACTCGAACAAACCGGTTATAAAAAATAATTTTCCAAAAATTTTATAATAAATAATGTAAATCTAATAGTAAATATACATGCGAGATTTCGAAATTTTAAATTGATTTACATTAACGAGCGCAGTAAAAGTTCTATCTTTTTAGCGAAACCCCATGCTTCCGCAAAATTAAAATTGTGAAGTTTTTTTTTCGAATTATCGAGGACATCCATCTTTCTTCCGGTCTTTGAGATTTCTGGACCATGGTAATCCGACCTCGACATCCGACTAAATCATGGCATTTCTTAGAAATTTCCAATTAGTAGAAATAAGCGAAGAAAGCTGAAACAAAGAAACAGAATAGGATGAGTTAAGACCAAGAGATATGGAAAAAAGGCGGAAGTGACGTTCCAGCTTGGAGTAGAAAATTAATTGTAAAGGCGTTACTCCGGACGAGAAACGCTTCATAGTCAAAGATTTCAGGGAATTATATTTTCTTCTGACTGATGCTAAATTTTAAATAAAATAAAATAAAATCACGCCAACAAGTTATGACAAAAAATTGATAGTTTCAATAAAATTAGAAATTTATAAATGCACATTTATTGCAGCTAAGTGGTAACTAATAACAATAAAATTAATGAATGTCTTTTTAACTGGAAAAGGTGCAAGAATGTTGATTATTGTCAATCAGTTGTGGACAAAAAATTAAAGGTAGCGTTTAAGAAATGTTTTTTGCTCATGAGCGTTGAAGTGTTTCATTAATATATTAAATTCAGAATTAATATTCAAATTCCAATGACTTTTTTGTTAAATGTGACTTTTTAATTTCAAATTTTCTAAATTATAAATCTTTTCTGCAATCTAAGGATTTTCAAATAATTATTTAAATTTCCTAACAAAAAATCAAATATATCTGTACGCGCCAGCATAACCCAAAATTCTTAAAAAATTAGGGTTGTTTGTTAATTTATCTTTTTTTTTATTATTAATAAATAATGTTCTAAAAATAAATTATTTTTCTTTGGAAATGCCAATTTACGATGTGAAATTCAAATGTGACCTAACTGTATTAAAAAATTATGGATCTTCCTTTAAATCTCATAATTTTTTTACTACTTTCAATTTCTGATAAAATACGCGAACGTTGAATATAAAAATGTCCAAACTTATATTAATTTTTCTTTTTTAAACGAAAATAATTGGATTTAAATCTTACCATTCTTTAATTTGAAATACAAATTTTAAGTAGAAGACACAAACATAACTTATAGTTGGTAAAAAATTTGGAATTACCAAAAATGATTAAAATATATTAATGATTTTTTTAATATATATTTTTTCATCAAAGATACAACTTTTAAAAAAACAGCATATTCTAAAACGAAAATTCAAAATATAATTCAAAAGTCCAAATTATAATGATTTTTACTTGAAAATAGTAATTTCTTATGTGACAGTCAGACCTCACCTAAAATAGTTTAAAAATTATGAATCTTTAATATCTTTTTTTTCTAATTTGGAACCTAGTACAGAACTAGATAACCAACAAAATGTGAATTTTAGCAAAAATTGAACAATCTTTTGTGTAAAATTAAAATCTATTCAAAGGTCAAAAATGTGCCAAAAAGTGTTCCTATTGTAATTTAAAAGAAGATCCTGTTAAAATAAAGAAAAAATGGACAAAACTAAAAACAAGAAAAGAAAAATGAGAAAGCAGCCAGCTAAACCTCCTTTCTTTTCTTTCTGTATTTGTTTTATCTTTTTTGTTTCTATTATTATCATATCTCAATAAAAGAAATTTGTTAAATAATATTCCTCAACGTTTCGGTACTCATACAGCACCCTTATGAAAGTAAAAAAAAATTGAGCAGGTGGGGACTGCAACGAAACAACCATGGACTCTCTTTGGTACCTCACAGTTATCCAATTATTTTTTAGAAAATTTTGTTTTTTATATTAAAAAAGGATCTTTTTTCAATAAAATGGACAAAATTTTATGATAAAGTTCAAAATTTGATCGTTGGATTCTTGGTGTTATTTTAGGGCAATCTGTACATTAACTTGATTCTTGTACGTTAGATAGGATTTTAAATTTGACTTTAGTCAACTTTAAAATTCTAAAATTGCAACTAATGTTTTTGAATATTTAAAGATTTGTAACAACACACATGAATTTTCAAAAATCCTTTTGCACAAACGATTATTTGACCATTTACCTGTTATTAAGGAAAAAACTCAATGTTGATCAAAACGGTGGTTATCTAATTTTGTACAGCAATGCTAAATTTGTAGATTTAATTTTAAAATTTTAAATTTAAGATATAAAACAATTTAGAAAAATAAAAAATCGGTGAGGTTTCTAGCAACAATTATCAGACGATGGGTTTTGTTGGCATTCTGCATCTTCTTCCAAACAAATTTTATAATCAGCTGATGTTAATTGATGTTGACAGATAAGAACTAATAAGAAGAAGCTAATTTATGTTAATCAGGTAAAATTTGATAAGAATAAATTGGATTTTGTTGTTATGGTGTTTAAACAACAATACGTTGAGATCACCCATCCTTACAGTTTGTTAGTTTCATTTTTGTATCTTCTTCCAACTATGTTGTATGATTATTTGGTTCTAATTGATGTTGATCAAGTAAAATTTATTAAGAATGAGTTGGGTTTTATTATTGTGGTGATCTAATAAGAATCTTTTGATATAATTCATTTGTGAAGTTTAATTGTTCCATTCTTGTGCCTTCTTCCAACTATGTTTTATGATTAGCTGTTCCTAATTTATGTTGATCAGGTAAAATTTAATTTAAAAAATGTATGATTTCGTTGGTATGGTGGTTTAACAACAATCTGTCAATTTGTACATTTGTTCTTCTAACCATTTTGTAGGATTAGCTGATGTTAAATGGTTTTCATGAGGTAAAATTTGATAAGAATATGTTGGTTTTTATTGTTGTCGTGACCCAATATCAATCTATTGACAGAAACCATCTGTACAGTTTGTTTGTTCCATTTTTTGTTCCATTTGTTTGTACCTTTTTCCAAACATGTTGTATAATAAGCTTATCTTAAGTGTTGTTGATGAGGTAAAATTGAATTAGAAAGAGTTGGACTTTGTTGACATACTGGTCCAATAACAATACGTTGACAGAATCCATCTGTACAGTTTGCTTCTTCTATTATTGTACTTCTTGCAGTGATGCTGTATGATTAGCTGTTGCTAATTTATGTTGGCCTAGTAAAATTTAATAAGAATAAGTTAGATTTTGTTGGTATCGTGGTTCAACAACAATACCTTGACAGAACTTATCTTCACAGTTTGTTTGTTCTATGTGTGCACCTTTTTTCAACTATGTTGTATGATTAGCTGTTGCTAATTGATGAAGATCAGGTAAAATTGATTAAGAATGAGTGAAATTGTATTGTTGCGGTTATCTAATAACAATCCTGTAACATAACTCAGCTGTGCAGTTTGTTTCTTTTATGGTTGTA
>JAAAKG020161927.1:0-29129 GCA_010014905.2 Druon quercuslanigerum
CGTCCACGTTTTGAGACCCCCTGAATCCGAAAAACAGGTTTTTATGAATAAGTCTGTCTCTGTGTGTCTGTGTGTGTATATTTTTTAGTTTGTTAGCACGAAAACTTTCGAAAGAATTATCAGATTGAATTGGCATTTGCTATAATCTTTTAGTGTCCTAAATTAAAGGTCAAGTTCGTTAGCCAGCCATTTTGGATAAAAATTAAAAAAGTGAGCACATTTTGAATATTTTTGAGACCACTTTTTTTTAAGATTTAAATATTCTCTGTACAGTTATTTATATTATTAAAAAAGAAAAACAATTTCTCCTAATGACTTTTCTTGGTAAAAACAAAATTACCACAGTTATAGCATTTACATAGTTCCAAAAAGCACACGAAAACGAACATTTTAGGCCAAATAACGCACGATATGATAAAAGTCAAAATAAGAAAATTGTTGCTTTGTGAATGCCCTTTGAGATACTCCTGAAGACTTTTTGAATTTTCTAAAAAAATCGAAAATTCAAATTTTAACAGCATGAAAAAATAATGGCAAATCAAAACTTAAATTTTACGGTTAAACAGTGCAAAATAGGTGAAAAGGTGTGAAAACAAAAATTTTGCACTTTAGAAAGATTTACAAATTCTTTATAAATCGTTTTTTGATAGTATGCGGAGTTTTTGTTTTAGTCGTGAAAAACGTCGTTAAAAGTAAAAAAAAACTGCCCGTTGCGTTGGCACATTCTTAATCACAACTTTTTTCTTTTAATTTTATTTTATTAAGTCTAGTGTGTAGGGTTTAAAAAAATTTACCTAAAAAAATGTAAGGGCATGTGATACTTAGAAAATTATCGATTTTACCAGTTTTAGGTTCCCCCGGATTTTTTTTCTAGAATAATGAATATTTTTTCTTCAAAATTAAGGAAATGATAGGGAATGTGTTAAAGGATGGCCCTCCATATATTTTTCGTTTAATTCAAAAAATTTTAATTTGCTTATTTTAATTATTTTGTATGGCGCTTAGGAGATAGTATCGTTTTTTTAGGGTTAGATTCCACCTGTGATTTTCCTAGAATAATCAATGTTTTTTCTTCCAAATTTGGAAAGTGATAGCGAATACGCAAGCAGATTTTTTAATATATTAATGCATTACAAATAAATTCAAAGAGTTTCAGGATCTTAAAATCCTAATTCGGAGAATTAATCCTAGGTGTTCCTATCCAGATCCCCTGGACACTCCGCAAATATTTTTTCTACACTTATCTACATGGCCTTTAAAAAAATAGAAGATGATCGATATTTTCGATATTAAAATGTTTAGATTTTATCATAGGATCTTTTATAAACGAATTAAAAAAACATTTCAAACGAAAATCACAAACTTTTAAATTTATTTATTTATTAGTTTCAAACAAAAATAGGACTAAAATAAGAGACTACTTTTGAACAAAATACTTGAATTCTAAAAAAAACGATGAAACTTAATTTAAAAATTAAAAGGACGAATTATCAAAAAATATATATTTTTTAGTCATGAAAGCAAAAAATGTTCATCTAAATTGTTGAACCTTCAAGGTGAAAGACGAAATTTGTGTGCGAAAATTAAATTTTCAACAAGAAAATATGAACTTTCAGCAATAAATTAATTTTCAACAAAACAGTGAATTTTTCAACCAAGGGGGTAAACTTTCATATAGAAAAAAAAGTTCAACAAAGTAGTTCAAGTTTTACCTTGACAGTTGCATTTTTAATTAAAAAGATCCATTTTTAACAAAATAGTTCAACCTTCAACAAAAGAGATGAATTTTCAGCTAATAACATTAATTATAAAAAATGAATTCTCAACAGAGTAGCTTAACCAAAATTTTAAAATAAAATAGTTGAATCCTCAAGCTAAGAAGATAAATTTTCAACCTAACAGTTGCATTCTTATCTAAGTGGGGTACAGTTTTTACTAAAACAGATGAATTTCTGAATGAAAACGATCATTTTTGAAGCAAACTATTTGAATTTTCACTAAAACAGTTTTCATTTTGACTTTGAGTTTTAAACAAATTGTAAATTTTCGAAGAAGACACTTGTATTTTCAACCAAATAGGATTATTTTTCAACAAAATTATTGTAGTTTCAATGGAACAATAAAATCAATAATTACGAAGATAATCTTCAGCAGTAAGCAACTGCAGAAAAAAATAAATAGAATTAGAAATGCATTCCAGGCAATTAAATCATTTTAAGAGTTTTCAATATAAATAAAAATGATTTTAATGGTCGTTACTCACCATTCTATAGTGAGAACAAAAATACCAATTTACAGAACCTTGAATTATTTCTAATTTATTGTTCTCGTCATGCCAATTGTTCAAATACCCTACCCTAAACAGAAAAAACGATGAAAAACAATAAAGCTCGAGAGTTATTACGTCTCGCATAATAATACTCATAACAGGAAAAGCGAAAACGCATCAAAGCTGAAAGCCATGTTTCGCTGGTAGCAGGAAGTAGATGCACGTTGGAACTTTGCAGACGAGAAATAAGAAACGCAATTAAAGTGCTGGCGTGCAGCGCGAAACTAGCAAGCTCGTAAAACCCCGAGTGACTTTTCTCGCTTTTTAAACGTTTATCAGAGCTACCACGTAGCCCCTTCGGCGACATTTTTCATCCGTGGTCCGTTCGAGTTCAGAACTCTACCCACGCTCTATCTCACCATGCAAAAATGAATTATTTAAAATCCCCTTTATTTCCTCCAGGGAATTTCTTGCCATGAAATCAGCCTTTGGAGAGAGAGTTTGTTTCGGTCAATAGAATATTCCATTTTACATTCACTGATATATAACTTAAATTTGAATACTAAGCACATCATTGATACATTAAATAAAAATATTACCTGCTTTTACCAATAAAGATTGATTTTAAGGGGAAAGCAAAGTTAAAGAAAAGAGCATTCAATGACAAGAAAAATCATCGTGGATTTATGAACATTCTTCATGAGCAAGGGGATGTATAAAAACTATATTTAAATATACAATCGATTCATACTCAAGATCGACGAAATAAACAGGTTTATTAATAGCTATAATTTGAGAATACCGCAGAGAGTGATTAACACTGAAAGGTTGGAATATGGCTTTAACAACTAATTTTGAGACAAGAAGTATACTTAACTACACTCAATTCACGATATAAGATGTTTTCGGCACTCGAGCAGTTTGTCGCGCTGGACTCTTATATCGCAAGTTGAGAGTACTTTAAATTATTCAAAATAATAATGCTAATTTCATCAAAATATCAAATAATAACGTAGAATTTAGATCGTAATTTGTGTGTATCTAATGATTTCTTAAATAAGTGGATTCCAAGAACTTTCTGAGAAAAATAAGTAATTGAAGGGTCTTTTAAAACAATTTTTTTTATTACACAGAATGAATGGTAACCCAGGATTCATTTTATGCATTTATTACATTGGATCATTGGATCATTGGATCTCACAAGATGTGGTCTTGCAACAATCAATGCAAACCTCGCTTCAGTTCATGGCGTAGTGAAAGACCATAAAAAAGACTCCTCTCTACGAATGCTAATCTCGATTAGAGTTTAGCATACTAGAAAACAAGAAAAGATACTCAGTTAATTCATGAAAATATCCATAAAATTTTCCAAAACTTATTCCAAAATACAAAGCCGAAGGGTCACACAAGGGTCACAAAGCTATTAATTTCAAAATAGCACCTCCAAGATACAGCAAAGTTTGGGATAAGTTTATTATTTATATAAATTTACATTTTAAGTCAAAATTTTAACTGCGTTGTAGAAAAATCGTACTTTGTTCGGAAATTTTCAAAATTGGGAAAAAATTCAAATATTTGATCAAAAGTCATACTACGCCGTCGAAAAAGTATTTTTTTAGTGGAAGATTTACCATTTTTTTACTTCATAATTTAAATATTTTATTTAAAATTTGTCCTTATTCTTGATTGAAAACTAAGTTTTTATTTAAAATTTTAACTATTCTATTTTTGGTCTGAGACATATATTTTTTACCTAAATATTCAAATATTCGGTTGACAATTTATATATTTGATCAACATTCCTGCTCACAACTAAACTCTCTTTTTAAAAATTTAAATATTTAGTGCCAATTTTATGGATCTAGTTAAAAAGTCGCCTTTTTTATATAAAATAATTTCTTGGGATAAAGTCCCTTTTGGTTTTTCATTAGCTGAAATTTGTACTTCTTTCTTCAAAATGAATTTTTTGGATTCAAGATTGGAAGTTTTAGCTAGGAATTCATCTCTTTGGTTCAAAATTCATTTTTTTTTTTTAGTTTGAAAACTGAACAATTTGTAAACTCGTTTATTTTAGTTGGAAAAGTAATAATTTTGGATGAAACCTTTTTCCTCTATTTATTTTTCCGTTAATTTGCTTTCTTTGTGTTTTAAAATCTGAAGTGTGGAACAAACAACAAAATGAATGTTTTAGAAAAAAATATGTTCAAGCGTAGACACCAATTATTTTCTCATACTTCAGGATAAATAGATTGAACCGCCTATCTACATAAATTTAGAACATTTTTCATCCAAAATATTCCTGTCAAGTTAAGAGTGATGATATAAAAACAATTTTTATTAATAAAGTTCAATAATAAGCATCTAAGAAGTTATAATAAAAATATTGTCACCTGCATCTTCCCGCCATCATCAGTTTTTATTTTTTTCGCATTTCACTGTTTTATCTCCGTTTTCTTGCTTAATTTACGAAAAAATCAGCATGCTCTTATTTTGTTCTTATTTATTTATGTTACAGGTCCGATTTAACCTAATGTCCACGAGCCTCGTCCTCCAATCTCTTTCCAAGTAAGTTTCCTTATCAATATAAAGCCTCTGATACCTCGAGCTATATAATAATACTCACTAGTAATGCAAACACGTGATTGGAAGATTTACCTTATTTTTGAATTTCTGTGTATTTATCAATGAACTAACTCAAATAATTAATCTATTTTCAATTTTTGAAATCATACATAAAGCATCTATAAACATTCAAAATCTATGAAGACAGTTTTCACCCCGAGAAGAAACTGATCTTTATTGTCGACGGCATTCTCATTTTATCAGAAATTTCTTAATTAACAAAATTAAGAGTCAAATAAAGGCTCTTATGTATAAGTCCCGATACATAATATTCCTGAATATTATCGATTTTTGGTATTTTTCGTCATAATTTGGCCCGTAATATGACATTAGGATTTCATTTCTTTCATTATTTTCTTTATTATTATACTCTTTCACATAAGTACTAAGGCGCTTAAGTACCTACAAAGACTGCTCTGCTCACGTACGTATTACCATACGCTTTGCACTCATAAGAGGTTCTTACATAAGGTAAAGAGGAAGTCCTTTCACTTTGACTTTTTCCTCAAAGGAAAATTTTTCTTTATACGATTTTCTTAGAAATCTATGCTTTAAATGGGACGTAGGAATTTATTATAATAATAGAAAGCTCTCCTGGTGTACGGTCATGTAATAATAATTGCTTTAAAATCAGAATGAAAGACTGATGACTAAAAGTTAACGACGGTTCGGTAAATATTGAAGAACAGCGACGATTCGCAATCGTACCTATGCTAGGTTTACCTTCATTAGCGATTTCGAAACTCTGCGAAATTCCAGGACTCACGCGAGAGCGAGTAAATACGATTTGCTACAGAGTTGTATAGAGGAAAAGCACCGGGAATTACGCCGAAAATTTCCGGAGCTTAGTTCGACTAGTTAAATTGCAGAATTGATTGTCAGAGCTTTTCGAGTTCATTTTCGCATTCGCAGGTTAAATGGAATGAATGATTTGAAAAAACACGAGTACCAAAATTTAAGTTCGTATAGCCAGATTTTTCGATACGCGGAAAAAAGTTGTGCTGTGTAACCTAAGCCATTTCTGATCAGAGATTCACGTATAGCTTTTTCTTTTGCCAAGAAATGGTATTTGATATTTAGGGCGCACGTTTGCGAGGCCCTCTACGAAGCCACACGCACCTAAAAACCTTCTACTGACAAGTGCAGTTTCATATGCATCTAACTGCGTAAGCGTCAAATTTTAGAATTGCGGAACACACCAAACAAAGAGTCTGATTTAAGTTTTTTTTCAATAACTCGACTAATCATATTAAGAAAACGTCATCATGATTCGAGAAGTGTATGGTGATGAGTTCATCAGTGATACTTAAATTAAAGAGTGGGTTTGTTGATTTAAAAGTAGTTATACTTCAAGGGAAAGGCCCGCATCATCCAAAAAACCTCGAAATGCGAAATGAGTGCGAGTGTTAGTTAATGGAAATAGTCGTTTAAAAGTGTAAGAGATAGGGGATATAAAGTGACGACGAGGTCCTTCACCACGTCAAAGGTCCTGCCTATTCATTGCAGCTTATTCAGAAACTTCTGGTGAAGCATTGCCTCACACAACTTCAACATTCTTGCCCTGGCTCCGTGTAACTGTATGTTGTTTCTATAATTCAAGCATTCTCTAAAACGAAAATGAGCACTAGAGATATATGAAAAATTTAAGTCGTATCATATAGTGCACGCCATCTGTTTGTTCAGTCCATATTATCGAACTCAAACCTATTAGTTTATATTGAAACAGATTTTAAAGTGTGATAGTGTGATAGAATTTTCTTTGTGAAGCAAGGTTTCACAAAATTATGTTCAACGCATTTAAAAAAAAGATTTATTATATCTCAAACGCTTTATCCTCGTTTGACGCAGTGAATATAATAAATATTGAAAAGTTGAATTATAGGCATTCATACAGGTATAGAAAATTTTAAAAAATGTGCCCGCTGCGTGGCCAAATTCTCATGGCGCACTACGCATGCGGCTCACAAGTTTTATATTTGGATTAGACTTTTAAAACTTAAGGTCAAACTATAAACAACTAAAATTTGGTGATAGTGAATTCTCTTTTGTTAAAGCTTCTTCGGCTTTAACGAATACATTCTGATTACGGGTCTCTTGAGAAACAAGGTCAAAAGCAAATTTGTCGATCTGATTTAGGCAGATAATTTTGTTATTAAACATTTTATTGTATCTTCTACCTCTTTTTTTAAAACTCTAATCAGTTCATTTGTAATGTCATTTGTTCACGATTACAAAAAAATACGCTTTTTATTAAAACATGAATTAAAACGAATTTGTCGATCCTTTTTTGGCGCCCAATTGTTGTCAATTCGTTTTTTTTCGCATCTAGTCCCTTGGTCCAAGAATTAAACTTTTTTAATGTTATTTTTTTAGATTAACACACGAACTGCGAATACTATAACAAAATTACTTGCAAAAAATTGTAAACTTCTTCTAAAGAAATTGTATAAAAATTGTGTTAATCTATTTTTAAATAAAAGATGTTGTTTTTAAAATTTGTTTATGTCTTTCAAAATTTGACAAGCCTACAGGATACACAAATGAGGACATTGGAATGAAAATGTAAAAATGACAAGTCTTACATTCTAATTCTTCTCTCAAAAACGAAATATTCTAGAAAAAAATTATCAAAAATTGAGACAATAGTTTTTTCTCTTGAGAATAAGTGTATCAGATATAATTGGGAAAATTGACTAACTTAATTTCGTTTGAGAATCTAGTTTGAGAGAGGAATTATAGAGGAGTCAGTATGCGCTTTTTAGGGAAAACAAAATTAGCATTGTACATAAAATTTCTTGAAAAATATTTTCTTAAACTTCTTTTTAACTAACCCATAAAGAATGAAATCCATTATATAATTAATATTTAATAATAGGTGAAAGGGGCAATTTTAGACTCGTCAGGTTGTTTTACTTACAGCTGCCTTACATACAAAACTTTCCGAATAACGCGTGAGAATAAGAATCTATTGTAAATGTATCTAAGATATGCAAAACGTACTATAGGCACCTCGTTAATTCACATTTTGTGCTTCTAAAAGAGGTGTATCTTAAATGCCTAAGGATTTTTTCCTTGTTTTTTAACTCTTTTACAACATTATATTTCAGAAGAACAGCAGTCTACGATTTTGTAGCAAAAATAAAATTATTCTTATATATCTCATAACAGAATAAGATTTTTTTATGTTTTACTCAGAGAAATGCCCCTTTATGACAAAAGGATGCTCCTTGACGTAATTGGAATTTCCTTTTAAATTTAAGGTAGAGAGGATTTTATTTTCTCTCAGAAGAAAGCCTTTTACAGGAAAAATTATTCTTATGCAACTGACTTCAAATAATCTTGCAGTCAAACAAATTTTATTTGCGTAAAAAACATATTTACGTCGTTCAAAACAAAACAGCTAAGAGGACGATGCTTTTGTTTCAAGGCAACTTTTTCTCTGAGTCTTAGTTAGAACAGGTGGGGATGGAAAAGAGACTAAAGGTTCAAGAATAGAAGGGAAATATGGTATCATAGGCGATACATAACAGGAGAGGACATAGCGATTGAATAATAAGAGGTGGCGGGAAATGTGATATGCTAGGGTTTATAGGAATGAGGCGGGGATCAAGAAGTCATTAGAGGGTCATATGGACAATAAGTGAATTACGTGAAGAAAAATCATAGGACCCGTAAGATGAGAAGAAGGGGATAAAGCAGCAGGAAAATGAGATGTAGCGAGGATGTGCAGAAAAGGCACATTAGAAAGAAAGGATTCATGAGAATATGAGAAGAGACCTATATGTGGACGGAGTTAGAATTAAATGGTAGGCTAATGGCGATAAGAAAAGAATAGGTGAAAGAGATCGATGGGTAAAGATCGAGGGGAAATGTGAACGGGTTCGTGTGTTAGGATTGGAAAAAGTAAAAAAAAATGATTTGTAGTGGAAGGTTGTGTATGGGCAGTAATGTGACAGGGGAAAATGAGGGCTGAGATGAGAAGAAGGAGTTGGAGAACATGTTATTGGAGAAGGCATGAAGCATGGTTGGTGGTTGAGGATGGTAAGGGACTCGGATGTAATTAGGGTGGATTGCAAGGATAAAAGTGGAAAGAGAGTAGGATAAGGAGTAGAAGGACTCATTTGAACTACTTATTCATACGTATTCCACTCAATTTGAATGCATACGTCACACTTTACATTTAGCACGTCTAAAAATGGAAGGCTAGCTGCAATTAATCCACCTAAATAGTACCATTACACGACCTTGTTTGAGGTGAAGGTATCAAGTTTATTTAGCATATTTGTGGTTAACAAACTGAGTCTGTGGGAGTTAGTTTTGTATGCCTTTTGAGAAGCTCATTTGCCAAAGGAAGTCCAGAAGGACGACGACAGAAAGCGAGGATTCTCATGGGGTGAAAAGCACGAAGGCGTGACATGACCCCGGGACTCAGCGGTGTTGGTTGAGCAAGTTGAGTGGGCAGGAGTGAGGTGGATGAAAAGGGGTTACCCAACCCATATACGCGGCAAAGAGCATTACACTCGCCGTATTTCATAAGAGGACGGTCCGCTTAAAATAGTACCTTAATACTTTATGTCGAGGCTCGTTTCTCTTTCCTCAAGCAATGAATCCTTACTTTTCTGCCCACTTATCCTACTTCTCCTTCGTCATCCACTTTGAACTTTAAAGCATTGTGACCCATATTATGCGCCACGATTATCTAATTGCCTTCGCACTTTAGTGTATTTTCTTCTTTCAAGATCTATTTAGTTTATTTCCTCAAGAACAGAATTTCAGATGCACTTTTAACATTTTAAACAAATTTTGCTCTAATAAATTGCAACATATTTTTGTTAGTAATCTGGAATCACCTTTCATTATTATCTGTATTTAAACGATTTTTTTGTCCAGTTTGTTTCATCTAGAAAGATTATTTAATTGATTAAATAATTTTAACTGATAATATACTTTTTATATCAAGTAAGTAAAGACTCAGCATGTGCAGATAAAAAAATTACAAATTACATTACTCCTAAACCAAATTAGTTGAAATTGGATCAATAAATTCAGGTGCGCTTTTGTTGGTAATTTTCCTTCTCTAGAGCGAAAGTGAGTCAACAATCAAATTACAACGTCGACAATTTCGAAGAGGCAGCGAATACGTACTTAAGTACTTAATCGCTCCAGTAGGGCCGACATTTCGGCACGTAGCTCTCTTAATTCGGCCCTTTACTCGTTTGCAGAATACTCGAGGTAGAAAATTTACGAGGACAGCTTTACGTGTCTTCGACATTTCTACCTTCACGTTTTACGTCGGGTAGAAGTTACGTGTTGTTTTCACTCTAAAAAGAATTCTACAATGCTCATAAAGTAAACAATTAGAGTAGTACATGTCCGTATAAAACCTAATGAGTGTTCTTCAGAACTTTTTTCGCAGGAAGTTAACACGAAATCTATATTATTAAGAAAAATTAATTAATAAAACTATTTTATAATAGTGATTAGTGCTTTTTCTGTTAATATTTTTTCCTGGTAGCTATCTGAATTCGCATAAATTATGATGATAATTAACTTTAAAATGACTTTGTCAAAAAAAGTACTCAATATAGAATATCACAACGTTTTTATTACAACCTTCCATGCCGTAGGAAAATAAAAACAACTGTCACCATCTTAATCTCCTATCGATCCTGATGAATGGCGATTCTTCGCTGGGCTTGCTTCCAGAAAGAACATTACCTCCAGCGTCGATATATTCGCTTATCGCGAACGCGCCTTAATGCTGGCTGCCAAAGTTCGAAATTGGTTCGAGCCATCCTACAAAGTGTTTCTGACGGCTAAGAAAAAGGTCGTGAACGGTTGACTTAATTTCTTCCCATTTTAAAACACATAAATCTGTGTACGTTCTTCTGCGTATATATTTTCAATCTTAGCACCAGAAGCCTTGAAATTAAATTACATTTTTTGAATTCATTTACTTGAATTAATTCTCATTCATATGAATTTATTCAAGTTTGCTTTAAATAATACATTTTTTCTCCGAATATATCAGTAAAGCACTTACTAATTATATCAAAATACAATTTGTTGATGTTTCTGTATTTTTGAATATCTTTATTTATAAAGTGCCAGATCAATCTTCATATTAATTCATCTTACCGTAAAAGGAAAAGATATTTTTAAATTCTGTTGCTAAAATGAAGTGAATAATCGAATTATTGTTTTTCTAATACTTTAAAATATTTTTAACTGTTCTGTGTATCTTCTTAAAAAGATTTTTGAATTTCTTATTATAGCAGGTCGTTGTAAAAAATAGTCAACATTTTGGCATATCAAACATAAAAAAGTATATGCCACAGGAAAGTACAGATTCTACACAAATATATCGTAACTATTATAATATTTTTGCGATGTTTTTTTCAATTAGCCTACTGTAACATATGTCAAACTATATTTTTCTCTTCTTTGAATAGGATCTGTGTAAAGAGTGAATATTCTGGTTAGACAAATAATCAGTAGAAAAAGTATAGACAGAAAAGAAACGTTTCCTGCTTAAAAACTAAGTTTGTTTTCAATATTATTTTTGGTATAATATAATAAGGAATTTCAATTTGGCCTACTGTGAAATTAAAAAATATATACTTAAATTATTTCTAGTCTTTGCATAAGATTATTATATGTCTAGATACAACCATCCGTTTTTACTGTCGAAGATGTGACAGTAAAAATAAAATGTTCTGATCAGACAAATAAGTAAGAAAGTAAAAAAAGAAAAGAAAAGGTTTACAAAGTCGCCACAAAAAATCGGTGACACTCCTCTTTGGAGAACTCCTTAGAGAAAAATCTCAGTTGATGTTTATAACGATTAAACAAATCTAGAAGGTTTTAAAAATAAATTTGTGTGCTTTAATTGTTGTAAACCATTTTTGCATATAGTTGATAACTGAACTCAAAAGATAACATAGTGTAGTTAGGCCCATTGCTTTGAAACCTGTAGTTTGACGTGATCATGGAGTTAGGTATACGGTGGAGATCAATTTTAAACTATTATTGTTTTTTACACAACTTTTTTTGGAATATAGACTGTATATTATTTTTAAATAAAACTAAAAGTCTAATCGAAAAACTCAATAAATACTCCTGGATTCGGTTTAGAAATATCTTGAGGTGCTTTTTGAATTTGTCAAAAAATAATAAGTTTTTTAATCATTACATTTGGTTGTAATTTTTCTGAATGTACACAGAAGTAAAATAAATTTTTTAGCAGTGCGAAAAAGGTAGTTTAAACATTGTTTTTATTCCCTTTACGTTAAATCCTTTTTGCTGCAGGATAAAACATAGAAACTTCTGATTTGTGTATTTTTTATTAATAAAACGAATCGTCCTATCGTTCATGATTTTTCAGAATTTATTCAACAATAATGGACAACAATTTAAAATTTAATTACTGAAATAAAACGCACTCTGAAGTATATACAATAATAACAAATGTTTTATTGTGCTTAGCTGAATCCAGGGATATCTTTGGTTTTTCGATAAAAAATTTTGTTTTATTTATAATAAATTGACAAATCGGAAACAGATATGCTCGATCCTGCAGTAGCAAGGAGTGAACGCGGAGTGGAAGAAAATAATGTTTGAACTAACTTTTTCGTACAATTTGAAATTTATTCTCATTCTATATATTTTTCAGAGTACGTTATTTTTAAGTAATAAACGTTTACTTGTTTACCATTATTGTTCAATAAATTAAGAAGAATCATAAAAAATGTAATAGTTGAAATTTGTTTCTCTTAAATCGAAAAATTCCCTAAGATATTGCCAAATTGAATATAGGGGTATCGTTAGTTTTTTTATAGGACTTTCACTTTTATATATAAAATAAAGTAAAAACCGGAAGCCTGTAGCTAGAACGTACTGTAGCAAAGAGTGAGCGTGAAGGCGGTAAAACAATAGTTAATTTCATTATTATTGACTAATGGGACCTTCTGTAGATACATGGGTGATTGTCAAATTTCAGGCAAACTTTAGTACCTAAAGTGGCAATCACGTTATCATTAGGACTTTCATATTTAACAAACAAGGTTTATTGAATCACATTAAAAAAATTTTAATTCAAAAGGGACATTTCTGAAAATAAAAAATAATTAAATTTGTACATTAAATATGGAAATCGGATTTAGCGTTAAGAGATTGTTGAGAAAGAGCGCGAGCCTTCTAAAAGTTTAAAAGCTATAACAAACTAATTTTTAAGGTGCAAAATGGTCTATTCTGACCTCGAATAGTTTCCCAATAATTTTTTACACTGGGAAAACCGTGAGGATTAATTGACTGACTTGCTATTTTCCTCGAGGAGTCTCAAAATCCTCTCAGATTTTCTCGAAGATACTTTCAATATACCTTAAAAGTTTTAAAATTTATAATAATAATATAAACTACTTTTACTTTTTTCGAATAAAGATTGCAGTCCATTTTTCCTTTTAAAATAAGGCTATTTATTTGTGCACACATCTTCGAGGAAATATACTGCGTAGGTTAGAAATTTATTAAATAATAGAACAAATATTGCACATGCTGGAAACTTTTCATTAAGACGTTTGATATCTATTTAAAAATGGAGGTTAGGGAATAATATACAAATCAGGTTACCTGGTCCTCGCGCATGCGCAGATCCCGGATGACGATTTTGTTACCAAAATGTACAAAAAAATATGTTTATATTTTAAATTAAATTTTATAGACTTTTGTGTCCAAGGACACGCTTAATAATTCTGTGTTTATTACTAGACTGTAACTACAAATATTTTACTAGAAAAAAAGACTCACGCAAATGGCGATTAAAACGACAACAATCGAGCGACCGACTTTAAGGTTTATACAATATAATTTGTTTGGCAGACAAAATTTGCATAAATTAAAGTTTTGTCCCTCTAAAGTTTACAAGCTTAAGTCATTAAACATTTTTTAGGCTAACTGTAAAGACAAAGGTGAAAATCCGTATCTCTTTGTACAAAGTGAGGCATGGACACCTAACGCTAATTACGTTTGGGGCGTTCTTATATTAAATTTAAGGCAATAGTAACAGGAATTTAAAAAACAAACTAGAAATTTTGTAGAGGATCATAATCAGTATTTATTAAATAAAAATAAAAATATGTACGAGTATATATTTTAATGTTATATTACTGGGACTTCAAATTTGCCTGCAATTTGACAATCACCCATATGCTTTGCTTATATATTTTGTTTTCAAGCATGAGAAACCTAGCAAAATGTTAAAAGCATTCTACTTGCTTAATAAATCCCAGCCGGATAGCCCCGGTTTAAGCGGCAAGGAGCATCCTTGTTCCAGGCGCGAAACTGAAAATTACTAAGTGTCTATGCAGACGCCAGACGCAGTAGGCGCTATATATGGCGGTAAATTTGAAAGTGTACAAGCTAAATATTGTCTGAAAATAGTGAAGTGTATAAAAAGTGTAACATTTCTGCCATTGCATATATCAGATTCGATCAAAGTTTAATTTAAAAGTTAATTTATTTGAACAAATTTAATGTTTTTTTTTAAGAATTTAAAAAAGCTCATGTCTGTTCCACCGATCTAAGAAATCTTTAAATTATACTTTTTAAATAATAATTCATCTAGCATCCATAAGTAAGTCTTTGATAATATCATGGCTCTTAAAAAAGGTGTAATTTATACCAAAAATTTAACCTGGAGAATGCCCGGCCGACTGCCTACCATGAGATATGACCAGAGTTGGCCCGGCCAGTAGCCGGCCAAAAAAACTTGTTGCATTAAGGAGAACCAGGGAAATTTTTACACGGGAATGGTTTAAAAAATGGCTAAAGCTATTTTAGTGAGGAATCTTCTAATGTCCTTGAAATTATCCTCTGATGGTTTTATTTATAATAATTTTGCAGGGTATGATAACAGTAGAATTGACTAAAAAATCGATTTTTGTTTTAAGTTAAACAACACCTTGATATATTAATGAGAGAAATCCAGAAATATTCTTGGTTATTAGATAGGACTATAAGTTCAAGTTCACGCTGTGTCACGTCCTCGTGGAAAATGCAAGGATTCGGAGAGGGGATGTTTATGCATAGAAAGTAGGTATTAAAAACTTTCATATTTAACCATATTATATAGATACTACGGCATACTATCTTATATATTTTATTCAACATATAAGATATTAAAAGGCAATATCTGTTCATATTGGAAGTATAAAACGTGTGATGTTAACAGTTAATATCTAAAATATTAAAAAAGCGAAATTGCATGGGATCAATATCGATGACGTGTGGCGTGGCGAAAAAAGATTTTAGCCCCACGTTATCCATAATTTGTCCATAATTAAAAAATATTTCTTGAAGTTCTTAGTTTCTGCCCTTTTCGATCTTGGATTTTGTCAGTTAAAATCTTCTTTTTAATATCTTCGGGTGCTATACTTCAATATCTAGATTTCTCCCTCATACTTAAATAGTTAAGATATTAACTAGTAATATTTAGATAGTCTGTGCTAATGTCTATTTTTCTCCGTTCAAAAAAAAAAAGTATCAAAATAATATTAAAAAGAACTTGTGTGAAAATTCAAGGAAGAGGAATGTTTACAAAAGGGAAATCAAATTCAGGCAACGTTGATATGATTTTGTCTGGGCTGAACGTGAGTTGGCAGAATAGACGTAGAAAAGATGCGACAGAGACAGACGGATTTTGTGGCCGGTTTGCGGGTGACAGCAGGTGGCATTGGTTGTCCAATACCTCATGCATTTTTCTAACGTATGCGAAACGCGCTGCCTTCTGTCTTAGAATGTTGCACGTATTAGTACCCAGAGGGTATGTGTGTGCTCATGGCACACCTGCACTCCAACTTTTTTATGGCGTTGTGTTGGCTTCAAACGTGTGATGGCGTTTCCTACGTGAGTCGCTTCTCGAATTTTCAAATTCGATTCGAATCCCGCAAAAGGACTGAACCGGCTTTGAAGTGCACATGGTTTTCTTAACTTCCTTAAATGGATCTGTCATATTTTCAGACCGACGTCTTATATGGAAAATCGATTAGAAATGGTTAAACTTTAAGACATTTTTGATTGAAATATTCTTCTTGAATTGAAAAAATAATAAAAAGGATCAGTAATTTTTTTTCTTTTATAAAAAATCTATTTTTTTTACCTTATTTTCTTTTGTTGTTTTTCGATTTTTCAGGTTGCGCCTCCCTGAATTTCAGATAGTCACGACCTGGGCTTCAGGAATCTAATTTCCTTAATTTAATGTTCTGATATGATTCTTAATTTCAGATTGCCTATGCTTCTTTTTGTGACACCTTAAAATAAGACGAATTTTCAACTTAAATTAAGTACTTGTTTTTGCTGTGAAGATCCAATTGCCGAGGAAATAGTCAACCTCAAAAATTTTATATTATCTTTTATATCAAAGAAAACTCCTACAACTTTGCAACTTTTTTTCCAGGACAGCAAATGTATCTGATTTTATTTTTTGTATATATTTTTACAGAGAAAATTAGAACGTAAGATTATAATCGCGAGGAAAAGGGAACCTGTCACAAACTCTATTTCTCGGGGGACCCCCCCCCCCCCCCACCATGCTATAGACATGCATTTTTCTTGGGTATGGCGAGAATTGGCAACTCAATCAATAAATTTAATTAATAGCGAAATTGATTTATTTCTTGAAAAACATGAAAGGATAAAAATTCATTCCCTGTTATATGAAAACTGAAAATAACACTAAATGCAGGAAAAACGCAGGTTATTCTAAAATTAAATAAGAAATATTAATTACGGAACTAATATTTAGAAGAGTATAGAAAGACTTTGTTCTAATTTTCTTTATTTAAAGAAGGCTAAAAATATTAACACATTAATTAAAAAGCTTACAAAGTATCTGAAATAATAAATAATTATTATTTCTAAATATAAGTATGTTATTCATAAAAAAAATAATTTTGCTTGGGGCCTCCGAATTGTCGGTACTTATCTTATTTATAAGCAAATGGTGTATTTAGAATTAATTGAGGATCTTTTTTTTTAAATAATCGACTGCAAAGTTCACACATATGCAAGTCACAGAAACACCCAGGGTAGACAGTCATACCCGCTGTAAAAAACTCAACCTTGAGTAAATAAATAATTTCTAGTCAAGTTATTTGATTTATGCGCATGAAATGTGTGGATTTGTGATATAAATAAAAATAATAAAATCTATTATCAAATAATAATCGATTATTTATTACATTCTCTGTGCAGAAACCCGAAGTACAATATTGATTGCTGGTTTGCAGCTCAACCATTCCGTCTTTATGATCGCTAGGGACAGTAGGAGAATTTGTGTTGTTTTTATGTGTGTTTAAAGTGTTTCGTGCCTTGTAAATTAACTTTTGACATTTATTAATTATAATTAATGACAAGAAAACGATTTCAATTACATATTTTTTTAAGAAAATCAAAAAAAGAGGTGTTCACCTCAGTATCCCGGATGTGTAACAAAGTGGATAAAATTTAGTACTTGTGGTAAGATTTAAACACCAAAAAAAAAATTAAAACGCAGCGGAATTTGTTATTTAAAATTTCGATCTAACCAACGTCATATATTTAAAAAATTAGGACTATCATGCAAAATATCTGACGATTCTCTACAACTGTTACACCCTCGGAAAATGGTGCATTTATCAGGACGATGAAGTTTTTCACAGATATGGATTTCAAACTTGTTAAATAATTTTTAAAAACTAAGAGTCATATCTAAAAAGTAAAAACACCTCGGGATTTATTTCAGAGATGTTTCAGTGTGCATTTTTGTTTAAACAATTTGTTAAACACCTGCACTATTAGCTATTTTCCTGCGATTTCTTTTTTTAATCAATATCCATATCTACATCCACATGCACACTAAGATATTCCCGAGAAGAATCCAGAGGTGTTTTTACTTTTTCTACATGACTCTTTGTTTTCTTTTAATAATTACACAATTTTAAAATACATATATGTGGCAAACTTCAAAGTTGTCATTTATCCCATATTACAAAAATATTTCTTTCAGTATAAAAAAATGAAATTTTTCCAAAATATTTGTTTTAAATTTAAAGGGTTCACAATACACTCGAACTCCAAACATACGAGCTTAAAATATACGAGCGCTCCGCAGAAACGAGCATTCTGGCTCCAAGCAAGCGAGCGGAATTTTTCCCTCTACCCCCGCCCTTTTTGAGTGAGACATGCGCGGATACGCTCTTCCTTGAATACGACGTGCACGGGCGCGTAGTAGGCCTGTGCGTGTTCTCACGCATTACCCCCGAAAACGAAACGTCGCAGGAGCGGGAGCCCCTTTCAACATCGTATCTTTGGAGTTCCCGATTCATGAGGTTGTCTTATCTTTCGAGTTCGAGTGTACAAGCCAAACTATTCCCAATAATGGTCATAATTTGGTGTGATTTTATCGGAAGAATCCTTTGAGGTTACACAAAAGATATTAAAAATGTCTTTTTATAAATTATATTTTATTTAAATTTCAGAAAAACATTAAAATTTACATTAATTAATTAATATTGATCACTTCGCACAACCACGTTAAAATTGAACCTGTTAATGAATGTAAATTTCCGTAAAAATGATAATTATTTGGCAGAAGATATACCAGATACTTAAAAAAAGCCTGCCCCAATAAGGCCAAAAGTACTGTCCCCAATCCTATAAGACTACCTTAAAACTTTTCCATCTCATACCAATAAACTAACGTGTAAAGTGTCCAAAGATTTTCGTCCTCAATTTTGAAAATGCCCAATTTGTTCACGTTTTTTTCTGTTGGCTTCTGATACCATTTTTTCTATTAAAATTTACGTCATTAATAGTTGTAGTTATTTTCAAACATAACTTAAACTGTTTTCTTTGATAGAATAAAAATACGTATTTAATTTTTCACCAAATAAAACAAATTTAAATGATGCGTTATTCATATTAAAACAGTGGGGTTTTTAGGACAGCCTACCAATCGCTAGGTATCCCATAATAAAATTTGACGCCACTGATTAACAAAGGTCTCTTACGCTCAATAAATGTCGTGAGAAAATCGATTTTCAATTTTTCATTTTATTATGAATTAAGGCTGTGTTAAGGTTGATCGAAATTTGGTGAGAGTAGCACAAATATTTTCGGGTTGTTCCGGAAAACTGGAAAGTGCGGCAGGGTTCACCGAAATTCAATAAGTCTAGACCAATTACACTCTGCATGCCAAGATACTTTTCTAAATTAATGAAAATTAATGCAATCCACACTTTTCTTGTTTACCAGGTTCTCGTAACATGTCCGCTGAATATTTCAAAACGGTTTATATTTTATGAAGATAATTGTATTTTGATGAATTCAAAAGAAAATAGTTTATGCAGGCCTGAGATTGTTAAAAAATTGCAGAATGCCCTTAAAACAAATATTATACGAGAATCAGCATAGGCTTATAATGATTTTTCTATTATGCATTGCACGCAATTTTTTTGGGATTATAAGACATTCATTAGAAAAAACAATAACACATATAAAAAATATTGTGCGATGATAAGCATTGAAAGAAATAATACAAAAATATTAAGGGGACTAATGTAAAAAGTAGAAAAACTATAAAGGAAAGACTTATTTAGACTACTAATAATCCCATATGGAAGTACACGGATATAGCGATTCTGCACTAATAAACTTCAAAAAGCAACAATCTGTGAGTTCTCCTGATTTTTTGTTAATCGCTTGGAATTTCCTTTTACTCCCATAATACCTTTGGAAATTCTTCAACAACACTTATATTTTTGTTTTCATCTTTTGAAATTTCTTAACATTTTTGAAAATAACTTAATATCGTTCCTTAAAAAGTTTTTTAATTTCTTTGATATTCCTGAAAATTATGTAAATATTCCTTTAAAATTAAATTCTTTTTTTTTCCCTTGAAATTATCGCAATCTTTGGAAACCTTACAAAATTCTTTTAAATCTCTTAAAATTGTTGAAATCTCTTGAAATTCTCTAAAATCTTTAGAATTCTTCATTATTTCTCCATAAATCTTAAAATTTGTGAAATCCGTAAAAATTGCTTGATATAAAAGTTATCTTCTTTATTTCAATAATGCTTCAAAATGAGCAGAGATAATCTAAAATCCCTTTAATATAAATTAAATCAAAGTAATTTATTAAAGTTCTCTAGAAAAAAAGACGATTCGAGTCTCAAGAAAATGTTCAAATCCTTGGAGATTCAGTGAAATCCTAAAAATCTTGTAATATTTTCGACAAAATATTTTTGAAAATTCTACAAAATTAGATGTAATTATATTATATATATTAGATGTTTTATCGAAGTTTGTAGAAATATCTTGAAATTCTTAGGAATTTTTCAAATAGATTGAAATCTTGCACGATTCTTAGAAATAACTTAAAATATTTTTTATAATAAGTGGTGAGACTGGCGGTTGATGACTATTTCGATGAATAAAGTTAGTTACTAAATTCACATATCGTCTGCACACAACATAGCTAAAGAAATATATAACAAAAACAAAAATATAAAAAAGATTATTTTTCACCTAAACCGTCAAAAGGAACGTCATCCATATTGTAATCAAACAAATTTATTGAAAAATAATATAGTAAGAGAAATTTAGGTGAACAATGATCGTCTCCTAGAATTTTTCGTAATTTGTATACATTATTTATATAATTTATAAATTTATATATTATTTATATAATCTATCCTAATTCTTGGCGGAATATGTGGAATATAGATCATTGTGAAAGCCATGGACATCTTTGCGAAATATTTTGTAATATTTGTGAAATTATAGAAATAGTTGCAAAATAATTGAAATCTCTGTGTAGTCTTTTAAATCTTTTGGAAATTTTCATGAAGTAATTGAGGGTTTTTCTACATCTTTTAAATGTATCTGAAATCTTTGCGAAATATTTGGTATCTTTGAGAAATCATTACAATCTTTTTGAAATCTTTGAAAATCTTTGCAAAATATTTAAAAATGTTTTGAAATATCTGGTAATATTTAGGAAATCACTGATGTCTTTGTAAAATCTGTGAAATTTATCCAAAATCTTTCCGGAATATTTGAATTATTTGGGAAGTTAATAAAATATTTGTGATATATTTGGAAAATCATTCATGTCTTTGTAAAATCTTTTAAATCTATCCCAAATCTTTAGAAATCTTTGCGAACTATTTGGATTATTGGGTAATATTTGTGAAATTCGATTGAAATCATAGCGGAATCAATGAAATTTTTGTGCAATCTTTGAAATCTATAGGAAATTTCTATGAAATAATTAAGGCCTTCGCTCGATCTTTTAAACCTATCCGAAATACTTTAAAACTTTGTTATCTTCGAGAAATAATGGACATCTTGTAAATCTTTATATGCCTGAAGTTCCGCTTGCTCTAAAATGAACGAAATGAAAGAAATATTTTTTTTTAATAAGCCTAGCGGAATCAGTTACCACGGAAGGAACCCTTAAATGTCAATGGTAATAATTCAGCTAACACATAATGTACAGAATCGCCTCTTTGATACACTTTTTTATCGAATTAAAAATAGTGTTTAATTACCTTGCTGTAACAAATTTTTCCATGGGGTAATTTCCGCCGGAAAATCTAATTAAAATCACCTCTAGTATTTAAAAATCACGAAATAGTCAATATGACCGCCTTTATACAAAAATAGCATTGCTTTTTTTCTGGATGGAAGCTAGAGGTACCGGTCCCACGACTCTCCTAAGATGAAAAAGTCCCTTGCTACGCTAGTGAGCACTGCATGGGCCACTGAGGCTCTTCCAGAGGGCATTGCTTTTTAAAAACATAAAAATTTAGCGATAAATTGCAATATATAAAAATAGTGGAGATTCATTGTCTGTTGCAAAATACACAATAAATGATACAGCATTTGTGTGTCAGTGCACAATAAGTAAAAGAGCATTTAAAATTATTAATAAATAATTGAGATTCTAAGTAGAAAGATATATAAAATTTCTTTAAAGTCTATTTTACCTTGGGTTTAGACGATATTCAAAGGCCCTCTTATCATCTGCGAAATTATTGTATATTTTCTTTGTGCATCCGGTATCTCAATTGTGAACCAAAAATTATTTTGAAAACTGAAGACTTTCTTAGCGAGTATGAAATCTGCAGCATGCTTATACAGTCAAATGATATCAATCATAATTTGCATGCGTGTGAGCGATTGGAAGAAATAAGTCCAGAGAAAAGATATCCAGGATTAATCAAAAAAGTTAAAACTTCTATAGGTGATCAATTTAAAATTAACTCTGAGCGCCGTTCCCCTATGAAACACAATCGCTTTGATTTCAAATTACTGTGTTTTGCAACAGAGAATATAAACCACATTACATGTATGTGATAATAAATATTTTAATGGAAAAACAAGCTGTCACACTTTGCATGTATGTGACCCATTTGAGGGGTCACGGGGGTACATGAAGGAGAGCAAGATACGTTTTTAAACTCAGCCTATTCAAGATAGAAAGAAAACGAATTGCTTCCGAAGGTTATTAAAATGTAAAAAAAAATAAATAAATGATTTTTTGAAAATTATATTTAGAGGTTCCGCAACCCCTATGAATTTTAACACTTTTCTCCGAAAAGAAAAAAATACATTTTCGTCAATTTGATTCAGAATCATCAATATGACATGAATTCGAGTTGAAACTGAACATTTCGGTTTTGAGCCATTAAATACGATTAAATAATTACTTTTTAAATATTACCGCATAATTTTGCTTTATAGTTTTCTAAAAAAACCATAAGTGATTAATGAGATTTTGCGAGTTTTTATCTCTAATTATAATGTGTTTGCCGGTTCTTAAAAAATAAATTGTTTCTAATGCATTTAGCTGAACTTTTGATTTCTAATTAGATTTTTAACTAACTCTTTCAGACACATTATTATTGCTTTTTGAAACGTCTCAGAATAGTGTTAGAATGTCGCGGCTTATGTCCAATTTTTCAACTTTTCAGTTAGAGCGAGGCAGTCATAATTTAAATTTAGCCGAAATAATTGTTCAAACCATTTATGTTTTTAACACTTTTTATTTAATCCACTTTTGAGATAGAGTGACGTAGTACTTGACGCAAGTGCAGGTTCATTTTTATTTCAACAATTTTTTTTGTAACTCTTTTCTCTTAGAGTAATGCTGATAAGCACCATATATAAAATGTGAAGAATGATTTAAAAACAATTTTATTTTAGAAAAATATATACACACAAAAAATTATTCTCTTTGACGTTTATTTTTTTCATAAGTAACACGTCAAATCAAAGTTACAAATTTCAGAAAATATATATAAATGCAGCTTTTTCTGAAATTTCTATCATTATGTTCACTTTTTACTTAGTAGGGTAATAATTAATGCAAGTTAACAAACATCATGTTTTTCCTGAAATTTGTAACTTTGCTTTGTGGTTTTAATAATGAACGAGTAATACATAAACGTTAGAGGGTATGGAAAATTCTAGCATTACTATACGAAAAAATAGTTATAAACAACAATAAATTGTTTTATAAATTATGTTTAGTTAACTTGCAAAAATTATAAGGTCAAGTAGTATAAATTGGACAAAAAAAAACAAAATTATTTTTTAAAAACCGCTACTATCTAGCATTACCGTGCTCTGAGTGAAAATGACAAAAAGTTGAATAGTTAAAAAAAGATCCGCAACTATGTAGCATTACTGTAGGAAAACATAGCTATCAACAATAATAATTGCTTTTGGAAACCGTAATTAATGTTTTTGTCGTTTTAGAAAAAAAAAATAATTTTTTTGTAGATTCGAACAAATTTAGAAACGATATACATGAATATTTGAAGACAAAATTTACGATAGCATTATGGTATCACACTACGTGACACTTTTTATTTGATGAATTCCATATTCCTGATTACTCGTGAAATTTGAAATGAAGCAAATAAATCATCGGAAAAAAAGGTTGCTACAATTTGCCGACCCAAACGCATGAGTACTGTGTGTTCCTCCTATTATTTCGTGCGTATAATAAATTACATGAACAATAGTTTGATATTTACAATATTTACACAGTTGAATTTTGGTTATTTACTCATATAAATATATTTATGATTGAAAAAACGGAGATACAAGCGGTAAAAATATTAAAATTTTGTATTCAGATTTATCGACATTTGAATGTACCGCCAAATTATCTACAATGGAATTGAGATTATAGGTTATGTTTACGTTGAATCGAATATGCATGAGACAAGTTCTAAATCCAAAAGTTCAGCTCTAGTCCCACCTGCCGCCAGAATAAAACAATTCCAGTTACTGACATATCAGGTGTTGCCGATAAAGTAGAACATATTTGATAACAATTATTATTTTGATAAAAAATAAATTTTTTTCTTAACTCCACGCTTTGTTATACACTTTCCTTTTACGTTGACTAATACTTCCCCAAAATTTTTCCTCTATTTTAAAAGTTTTATTCTTAAGTATGGGAACAAATTTCGATTTAGGCACAGGCTTGGTCAGTGGATTTGAGTGTCACATGCCCATAAAGCTAAAACAAATGTCCACTTCTGACCTGAAGTGTTTCTGAGTTGAGGCCAGAAATTTTTGTTCGGAAAAAGTTATCCAGTTCCGAGTAATAGAAAGTGGAAATGCACAATCTCAAAGGGACAGTTTTCTCAACACGTATTCTCTATTGATTTCGAATAGAAGTTTTTCGAAGCAATTATATATTTTGTAATTTTCATTGTCTTCATATTTTAGTAAATTGTATAATCATCCTCATTGATTGAAAAAATGTCATGAAAATTTATTTTTAAAATGAACACACGAAAGATAAAAGCAAACATACGATATTTCTTTTAATGCTTACGAATAGAATTAATAAAAAAATCAGTATTCCCGTGTAGGAATCCAATCAGGGATCCGGCCGGATAGCTCTGTACAAGCCGGACACTGGTCGGGGAATCCGGCCGGGTTCCGGCTAAAAACGTCGCGGTAAACTGGTCGAATCGCGGCTTCAATACCGGCCGATTTCCTGTCGGGTAATCCGGCCACAAAGCTGTTTAACATGTTGCTTCGGGCGAGAAATTGGTAACTTGTTTTGTCTTTAAATATTTATCGTAAAGAGTACGCTCAACTTTAAAAGGCAAATCAAGTTAACCAATTATGGCAAGAAAATTGGAGTGCAATGTTAATCTCTAGTGATAGAATCTCGTAGGAATTTGGAGAACACGTGGTGATTTAAGGTTAGGAAGAAATAAACGAAAAAAATATTTACACAACAGAATATTTTAATTAAGAATAATAATTATTCGTGCTTTAAGTGGGATTTCAAAAGTAATTACGGAAATAGGATTGATTTTACTTGCAACTCTCGGTTTTATTTGCGAACTTTGAAGGGACGATGCGACGTACGTGCAAGGAGCATCCTCGTTCCAGGCGCGAAACTCAAAATTACTGAGTGTCTATATGCAGAGGCCTTACGGAGTAGGCGCTATACATGGCGGTAAATTTGAAAGTGTGCAGGCTAAATATTGTCTAAAAATGGAAGAAAATTATAAAAATTTTAACATTTCTGCCATTGCATATAGCAGAAAGTTAATTTATTTGAAAAAATTCAATGTTTTTTTTAAGAATTTGAAAAAGCTCATTTCTGTTCCACCGATTTAAGAAATCTTTAAATGTAATTAATTTACACCAAAAAATTAACCTGGCGAGTGTCCGGCCGGCTCCCGACCATGGGATATGACCAGAGTTGGCCAGGATAGTGACCGGCCGGCTCGGGACTAAGTGATTCGAGAGAAATGCAGCCCGGCCGGCCCCCGCCCGGTTCCTGTCCATGAAACCCAGCCAGGGGTAGCGTGGCCGGGATCCGGCCATAAAACTAGTTGTACTAGGGCCAAGCAGAGAAATTTCTACACTGGTTATCGTGAATTGGTTGCCAATAGCGATCTTATTTTTTTCAAGCTCAAATCACTAATGTGAACTCGCTGGCTGACAAATTTTTATGAAGTGTTAACGACTGTACACATGAACAACCAGCCTTTTAATCAACTTTCGTCAATTTTTATCTTTATGAAGTAAGAAAGAAAGGACAATGCTCAAAGTCAGATCCTGAATGGCACAATTTGATAAGATTATTACTCTACATCTTTGATGACAAAGTTAAATTTAGATAATATTCATTAAACGTTATTTATTACAACTTGAATTCACAGAATTCCTGGAATTACTTAAATCTCATGTGTAACTGTGCGTGCTATATAAAATTTAGGAAATATAGCATCGTTATGATTAACTGCATAATAGCTTTGTATATTAACTTTGACTTGAGTTGGAATTTAACGACTTTTTTTAGGAAAAATATCTTGGATTGAAGTTAACTTTCTGTCTTTCGGCATATTTTTCCGAAAATAAATTGTTAAGCATGCTATAATTAACTTTAAATTATTTTTCCAGCGTTTTCTGGTTTTTTGAAGAGGGGGGCGGGAAACAAGAGGTGAAAAATGACCTCCATATGCTAAAAAGATCACACTTTAATTTTCTATTTTTGCCTATCCTGCTGCAAATTAATTTTTTAACTTGTTGGAATTAACCTACAATTCTTTAGAATTCATTAGAAATTCTTTGGAATTTCTTACAATTCTGTAGAATTCAATTACGCTGAAAACAAAATATGCTAGAAATGAATACTAAAATCCAGCATATTTTCCTTGAGGTGATGCCCGCCATAAAGCTATTTAAATACCGTCAGCTACACGCAATTTATCACTTTTTTAAGCACATAATATTTCTGTTACAATTTTTTATTTGGTTTAGTAGTGATTCACGAAATTTTCAGAAAAATAAGTTATCTCGTAAATTTTTCATTTTTTTTTGCAATTTTCTTCTATTTAGTGGTTGAGAGTAAAAACGACGAGAATAAACCTTATATTTACGCACTTGGAGTGTTGGGGAAGAGTCAATTGGTGATTTTCATACATAAAAAGAAGAAATAATTGCGTGACCTGATTTCAGGCGCGCACGCAGGAAAATTAGTATTCGCAGTTTGTACCGTTTCGCAATTGCAAGAACCAAAATGTTCCTTATACCAAACATTTTTATATCCTAATGATTATCGTATTATTGGTTTATTTTTAACAATTTAAACAATGTTTAATTGCTGTTAGTTATTGTTTGTCGGTCCTATTTCCATCAATAGACTCACTTTATTAAATGGGTTCGTCTAGAGCGCACTTGAAAAGAACAGCGTGAAGGCGAATTCACAAACCAACCGTTTGCAAGTTCGGTTTGGTATGGGCGGGATTTTTGAATTCCTTATTCTAAAAATATATAATTGCTTTATAGAAATAACTAATCTTGAATTATTATTCAATTATTCGTAATTACTTATCGCTTTCCTCGACAAATTCATTCATTCTCTTGGAATTGAGAAGGGTATTATTTATATTACAGAAGAAGGCTTTTGCAGATTACATGTATTTTATCATTAGAATACAGAATAAAATAATTGTATTTGATTGCACTTACGAAATCATTTTTAGTTCTATCTTTATAAAAATGACATTGTTCAATAATAAATTATTTACTCTTTACAATGGTGAAAGAAAATGTGGCTTAAATACTTTATTTTCGAGAAACTTGACTGATAAGTTATTAATATTTTAAAATATTACAATGAACTTAAGTTGTTTTAAATTAAATAAATACATAGAGACTTTCAAAAAATGTATTTATATGCAGTCAATTTGATTATCTATTTATACAATTTATGTTAAAATTAGAAAACAAATGAAACCTGGCTTTGCAATGACCCTACTTCACTTCTAATTATATATTTGTACTTTTTAAAAGTAAGATATCTAAATAAATATTCTCCATAACAGCAAAATTATTATTCAGGATCTATGAGTACTTTATAAGTTGAAAATAAACATAATGTATTATTTTCAAGCAAAGAAAGAAGTTCAAATGGGTTTATGTAAGATTTCTTTTTTTTTAAATAAATTTTATTGATAATTACCTATTTTTAAATGTGAGCATAAAGAATAGAGTTACCGACCAATGACTAGTGTTTCCAATCTTGGGCATTTTTTTAATTGCGCTTGCATCACGCCGACAATCCCATTGGTTACTGCTACTGCGCTGATTTTGAATTATATAAATATTAAGATTTAATATTTATCATGAATAATGATTGGAAAATGCATCCAAAATATTTAATAAATTCTAAATTATAATTTTGGAATAACGGATGAAAAAAAGTTCTTTTTTCTTACAATTTAATGATTCTAATCGAAAATTCATCATTTTAGTTAAGTTATATTTTTACCTGAACCCCATTTATATCTTTTTAAATGAAATGAATGCTTTAAATCAGAATTTTTCACGAATATGTACCTTTTCGCCGTTCTATTTAATAAAATCTGGAAAGATTTCAACTTTCTTAATTAAGAGGAGTTATGAAATTCGGTTATATTATTCTGAAGGTCTATTTGAAATAAGATGCGCTCTAGAATTATATTTTAATATTCTTTAATAGTAAAATAAGATAATTAATAGTGTGATTCATGAACTTCAATTACTTTACATTCAAAATCACTTTTTTTCATGCAGGTTTTCTTCCAGTTATTAAAAAATGTATGATATAACATTGATCAGTGCAATAATTAATTACTCTTAATTCATTTTTTGTAATTTTAGTGTTTTTATTTTAAGTCGCATTGTCGGAAATAAACAAAAATTTAATTTTAAAACTCAATAGAGACGAGATTAGCCTATGCGACAATCAAAAATGATTTATTTCTTTGAAATCATTATTTATTGTAATTGCTAAATCTGAATATTTATATAATTCAAAATTTGCGTGCTAACAGTGACCAACCGGGTCGTCAGCTCGACACAAGCGCAGCTTAAAAAATTCCCAAGATTGGGAACACTGCCGAACACTTACGATGAAAAGTTTTTTAGATATGAATATGACTTCATGTGGACAACTTTGTTACATAACCTTCAAATGATATTTATGAAGTCTTTATATCTATTTAATTTTCGGTAATATTTTAAAATATAATTATCTTCATTAAGTTATGACCATCAGAGTTCGATTGCATGTGTGCTTTAAGGTAAAAATTATGTTATCATTATTACACCATTAAGCCGTTTCCCTTTCGGGGTAGGCGTGACTCACTCGGTAGGGAGGGGAGTAGTGTGAGG
>JAAAKG020161937.1:0-29127 GCA_010014905.2 Druon quercuslanigerum
TTTCTCCAATATAGACTTTGCCACAAGAACAAGGGATTTTATATACACCTGGATCACTAAGAGGTGCCTTTTTGTCTGTAGGATTGTTTAGAAATTGTCCTATTTTCGCAGGTGGTTTAAATATGGTTTGGATGTTGTGTTTGTTGAGAATTCTTCCTATTTGTTCTGTGAAACCTATGTAATTATTCAACAAAAACTAGCGTAAGATACTTATTTGATAAAAAAATTGGGCATCTCTGGCTCAATTTTTATTATTTTTTTGAATAAAAAGTAATTAACTGTTCAAAAAATTACATAGTGTTTTTAACAATTTTACTACTCCAAACAAGGAGCCTCTGTTACATTTAATTCAGAAAATACGATTATTTTTTACATTTTCTGGAAAAGGATAGTTGCTTAAGTAAGTTAAATTTGTATAAACAATTGAACATTGTTTAAAAAGTCATTTGAAATATTTAAATTGTCTATTTGTAATTATTTGTATGAAATAGATGATAGAAATTTCTAAAGATTAACAATAATACGTACGGTTGTATTTCGTAGACACTCCTCTTAAAACCCTAAAAAATTTGGCACGTTTCGATGAAACTCTGGTGCATGAGTTAAATTTATCTAAAATGAAAAACTTCCCCATATTAATCAAATTGGATTTTAAAGTACCCGCTGGTGCGTTTTCTTTTTTGAATTTCAAAAAAATTCCTGATTTATTCCTCCGGAAATAAAAACTTAAGGGGGGGGGGGTAACTTTCTCTGTAGCTCGAAAATCGTTTTTTGGACCTCCCTAATGTAACAGGTACACCCATACCCTGTATGGGTCCCATTGTAAGTGCAAACCCATAAGCTACCATACTGAAATGCTTATTAACATATGGGGTATGAAAGATGATTTTCTTTTGTGAGCAGATCATTTTTTAATGAAATCTTGTCTCGTAAAAACCAATCCAAATAAAGTTTGCAACTGACGAATTTAAAAATAAATTTTACAATATATACGATGCTGTTAACTATACATATTTCAACTTAAAATTTAAAGTCAGATTATCTTAAAACGTGTATCCTCAGATTTTTATCTTACGCCGTACGTAACTGCTAATCACAGCCCAAGCAGATGACTTCCACATCAATCGTATATTGTCGTCTAGAAGAATAGAATCCGTGAAATCTGCAATTACGTCGCGAAATAACTTATTTAAATGATTAGCCAAAAATCCCAACTTCATGGAACATTCTCGCAACATTTCGACAAAGAGCTATCTAACGTTTACTCTTTAGGTGTCTCTACAGTCTCATAACATGGTGCTTTCGAATAAAATATCATACATCACTCCTAGGGTTACACACGTCTTCACTACTCGTCCAGCGAATAGTGAGTTCCCCGTGTAAAGACGTGCCTAATTCTACGTATGATGTAATATACTATTATTTAAAAATAATTTAAGCTGCTAAATATAAAATGTTAGAAAGAAACTAGGAAGTCATTCGCGCGCCTTCTTCCATTTCTGCCTTCGAGAGTTTTGAAAATGTTATCTTAAATAATCTTAAGGGTAGTGGACAAAATTTGACCACTTAAGGTCACAGTTACAGTTGAATTAACAGTTGTTTTTTATAAACATTCAAAGAGGTTCATATTCATATAATAAGAACGTTTAAATTTTAATAATACCGTTCCTTTATTCTGATAGGTGAACTGAAAAATCCAGGTCGTAATATTCCTCACGGAACTCTCTCTGCCGTTTTATTCACATTTGTATGTTATATTCTACTATCCGTCTTTACGGCAGCAACGTCGAGTCGCTTTTTGCTGCAGAACTATTTTCTGTATATGATGCCAATCAACATCTGGCCACCATTTGTTGCCGTTGGAATTCTCACTGCGACATACAGTGCGGCTTTGAGCAACTTGATTGGATCAAGTAGAGTGCTAGAAGCACTTGCTAAAGACAATATTTTTGGTAAGAGAAATAAAAATAATATGTAGCTTGAATCTATGTATACTTATTTAGAATGTGAGAATATGAATGATTATTTTCAGGATCTGGACTGAATTATATAGTACAAGGTACGGGGCGGGGAAATCCAATCGCTGCCGTTATGACTTCCTGGGTTCTTGTCCAACTCATCTTGTTGATCGGTTCCTTAAACGTCATCGCACAGATTAATTCGGTGCTTTTCTTATTGAGCTATCTGGCTACCAACTTGGCGTGCCTGGGCTTAGAATTAGCAAGTGCACCGAACTTTAGGTAAATAATTAAATATGAAAATTAAAGTAAAATCCGTGAGGTAAATTGTCGATTTGAAATTAGGTTTAAATGAATTTAATATAAAAATAAAATCTTTCCAGGCCGACTTTTAACTACTTCACATGGCATACAGCAACGATTGGACTCCTTGGCACGATCATAATGATGTTTACAATAAATAGCATTTATGCTTCCAGTAGTATAATCCTCTGCCTAATTCTCGTGATCGTCCTTCACCTCTTTTCTCCCAGCAAAAATGCAGCCTGGGGCAGTATATCGCAGGCTTTGATATTCCACCAAGTTCGAAAATATCTCCTAATGCTGGATTCTCGCAAGGATCACGTTAAATTCTGGCGCCCGCAGATACTTCTGATGGTTTCTTCTCCACGTTCTTCCTGTCCCCTCATAGATTTCGTCAACGATCTGAAAAAAGGCGGCTTGTATGTAATTGGACATGTGAAAGTGGGCGAGTTCTCGGGTCAGAACTTGGATCCTACGATCGAAGAATATCCGCACTGGTTGAGTCTCGTCGACCATATGAAGGTCAAGGCGTTTATAGAACTTACAGTGACAAAAACGGTGCGAGAAGGACTCCATCATCTCGTCAGACTTTCTGGAATGGGTGCAATGAAACCTAATACGATCGTTTTAGGATTCTACGACGACCACTTGCCTCAAGACTTTTTTAAGACTTCGCAGTATTCGACGCCGAATTTCGAGAATGGAACTTATGCGAATGGAACGATTTTTCCGTTGAGGCCTATGAATGAAGAGAAAACCATGGACCCGCAGCAATATATTGGTATGTGCTCAGATGTATTGAAGATGAAGAAGAATCTATGTCTCTGTAGAAATTTCCACAATCTAGACAAGTCGCAGTTCATAAAGTAAGTAAATTTTATGTTTAGGAATAAAGTAGAGTTTACTACTTTTTAAATAATTTTTTCATGAAAAACAAAGGGCCTTAACATTTTGAATATATACTACATTTTCTCTAATTAACATTAATGATATGTTTTACCGTTTTCAGAAATTCAAATTTCAAATACATCGACGTATGGCCAGTGAACTTTTTCCAGCCAACGGATCACGATCCTTTTGATACAACATCTCTCTTTATGCTCCAGTTAGCATGCATCATAAATATGGTGCCAGTTTGGAAAAATTTACACCTACGTGTCTTCCACTGTGAGATCTCGGAAAGTATGAGTGTTGGAGAGTCAAGCAGTTCAATTGATGCACCTCCAAAAATCTCCAACGAGCACAGATTGAAGAAGCTGTTGAACATGCTTCGAATTTCAGCCTCTATTACTAGAATACCAAATTGGGGTGCACAAATTGGAAGCTTGAAGGGTCGAGCTTTGATCAGTTTAAAACAAGACGCAGAACCCGGTATTTTCGAATCCTCAGATTCGACCGATATCGTGCCCAGCAATGTTTCTCGAGCTTACATACTTAAGTGAGTATTGAAAATTCATGATGTTATTGTCAAATTTTCAGCCGACTTTAATGAATCTCCTAAATCCAGCTAATTATTCTCAATAAAATTAGCGTTGATAACAAACTAAGTATTTCAGAATCATCTTCGAATGAGAGCATATGCAAATAGCAGGCCCCACATACCGGTCTCGATATCTCCTTTTATACTCTTTATTCAGTAAAAGTCCCTAATGTATCCTGTTTTTAAAATTTGGTCCCTATAGAACCCTATTTTCAACCCATAATAGAACTTTAAACAAATTTATAATTTGATCGAAGCTTCCAAGATTCAGTGATTAAAAAAAACAACAATCAGAGAATTTTTTGTAAGAAGTAACTGAAACATTATCACGGCTGTCAAACAGTCACTATTAGTCACTTTTAAAAATAATTTTTGCATAAAATGATCAAAGGATTTGAAATATTTTAAGGTTTTTTTAAAAAAGAATTTGCAATATTTTAGGGTATTGTAAAAGATTCTCAGGCGTTTTCATTAGCTTAAATAGTTTCAAAAGATTTCAAAACATACCAAAGGATTTGAAATATTTTAGGAAATTTTAAGTGATTCCCAGAATTTTTTTATTCGTTTAAATACTTTGAAGGGGTTTTTAAATACTTCCAAACATTTTAGAGTTTTTTTAAAGATTCCAGAACATTTTCAAGAGATTTAAACAATTTCAAGAATTTTTTAAGGGCTTAAATCATTTTCGGAGATTTTAATATTTTAATGACATTCAAAGAATTTATTCACAAGAAATGAGGGATTTCGTAAGGTTTTACAAATTTCAAGAAATTTCCACTTTTTTTGCAGTTCATGTGAATTTTTTTCAAATTTTTTTCTTTATTCATATTAATTTATCCTAAATTCTTTTAAATCATTTCATTTTATCTAATTCTTTTAAATGCCTTTTTAATTTTCTAAACTCATTTTTGACTTGTTTTTAATTCACTTAATTTCTTTTTAAATTCATCTTCATTTTTTATGAATTTCATAGAATTCTTTTTATTTACCTCTAAATCCACTCAAAGTATACTGAAATTTAATTTTAATTTAAAAAAATTTGTTTAATTCATTTGAATGGTTTTGAATTTAAGTTGAATTGTTATATAGTCATTAGTCACTTTTTTGGTTAGAAATTAGTAGAGTTTCAAAGATTTGAAGGGATGTCAAATTATTTATTGGAATTCATTCTGCATTTTTTTAATTCTTTGAAATGTTCTTCATTCTTTTTTGTAATTTACTTAAATTCTTCTGAATTTACTTAATTCTATTTAATTCCATTGATTCCTTTTTAAATTAAAAAAAAATCACTCAATTAAAACGGAAGTCTTTTAACCTCTCCTTGAATTTTTATTAATTCCATCGAATGCTTCTTATTTACTTAAAGTTCCTGTAAAGGCACTCCAATTTTACTTAAATAAACGGATTTTTTCGGTAAAAAAAAGATCTAATTCATTTCAATTTTTTGCATTTAACTTGAATTCTTATGAAGTCATTTGTCACTTTTTCAATTGAAGGTATTTAAAATTATTTTCTGGAATTCACCCTGAATTCTTTTAAATTCTTTGGATTTTTCTTCATTCTTTTTATAATTTACGTGAAGTCTTCTCAATCTAATGAATTCTACTTAAATCCATGACTTTTTTGAATTTTCAAAAGTTTTTACTTAATAATCGCTGCGGGATTATCACAGTTTTCACTCAGTTTTTAGTGAACATTGACGTTAAAATCTTTCTTTTCTCTCTTGAGGAGGAAAACATAAAACCCGTCATTATGTCATAAATTTGGTACGAATTCTTATAAGATTTAATAAAACTTACTGATGAGCGCCAGCATTGTGTGCAGAAACGTTTGAAACAATTTAATTACCCTTTGGTCCCTATATTTTATTGCGTAGAGACTGTGAGGCCTGAAACAGTTCAAAATCATTGATTTACTAATTTCAGCTCCTATCTTAAACCATTTCAAGTAATCATCACTATTCTAAACTGGAAAATCGATTATTTTCAAAGCCAAGCTTAAAACCGTCCTGCAATTTAAACAGTGAGTAAATCATATTGGAACATAACCCTTCGGATGTCAATACCTCTTCTGAGGCTCACGGGTTTCACGAAAATATCTTTCTCCAAATTTAAAGCTTAGGTCATTTTGACCTAGTGTGACAACAACTTAATGATAATTAAAATTAAATTAATTAATTAAATTATATTTAAAAAAAAATTATAATAAAAAATTATATAATTAAATTAATAAAGATAAAACAAAAACGAAGCCTTCGATTCTTGGAGAGCCCGGAAAAGATTACGTGCATTTTCTCGAAAACTTGTAAATTTCCTAAAGTGATTTTATTATAAAGAAAATTATTGTTGGACAAATATCAAGTGGATTCAGATGAAAGATGGTGAGAATATTACTCATGGTAATAAGTTTGAGCATTTTATCTACATCAAGTAGCTTTTATGTGCGTATGCGATTAATAGGTGGACAGTCATTGTTATCGTGAATAAAGTGAAAAGATAACGATAGTCCACAGTATCTGAAAAGCAAATTACTAATACATGTCTCTTTAAAAAACTGTAAAAAATGTTTAAACGTTTTATAGACTGAAAATAACACAGGTACACAAAAACAATAAAGTCTTGTTTGTCAGACGAGACAAACATTTATATACGTTTTCCGAGGTTGTTTTGACTCTGTCAGGTCGCATTTCGTTCCTTACCTCAAAAAAATGATAAAAAAGTTTCAACATTGATCACTTTTTTGAGGTTAGGAACGAAATACGAGTAAAAAATCAAGACAAGACTTTTTATTTTTGCATGTGCCTGTGTAAGTGTTTGTTACTTTTTCTTACCGATAATGAGCAGAAGTAATGTCAAAACACAATTTTTGGGCCCGGCTAATTATTATACATTTTCGGGATTGTGTATTTCCATCTGTATATTTTAGAATTGCCAAACTTGAAAAATTCCTTTAGTGGCCAATTATTGTACCGATTTCCCTATAGGTGGAATGAAAAATAGAAGCACTGATTTCGAAACATCGCTTTAATTTTTTACTCCTCAAATATCTTTAATTTATTTAAAGTTCATCTGGATTTAAAAAAATCTATCTAATGTACCCAGTCGGCAAAAAAATTATGGATATCCTAGAAATGTTTTTGCGACATCCCTATGACGTCTTTTATAACATGTCTTTTAGACATCCTAGGGATGCTCTTAAAACGTCTAATTTCAGTAGAAAAGATGTCCCGAGATCGTCCATGTCTTTAAAACGTCTTTAGGTCATCTTTAGGACATTGGACTGACATAGGACGTCCTAGGAATAGTTTTGTGCCCACTGGGAAGGAAGAATTTTTATAGGCATTTAGATGGATGCACACTTTAAATGTTGATTCCTGGGGTATATTAACAAGGCTGCTACAAGATTTGGAAAATTTTACAAAGGCATGGAGTTATGAAAAAGTCGTGGAAAATTCATGGCATTTTTAAAAAGTGACTGCAATTTTTCTAATCGCACCTATTTCAACCATTATTTTAGTACATTCTGGCGAATTTTTAATTTCCAAATAATTCTGAATCAATTTTTTGATGATTAAAAATGATCTGATTATAATCATTCCAGACTTTTTAGAAATTGTATATTAATATTGAAGAGAATCGTTGATGTTTTGAAATTGGCCTGAAATTGGTCGAAGAACGACAACGTCTGACCATCTTCACACGATTAAAAACTTGTGTTTTCCATGCATGTGTTGAAGAAGCATAATTATCTTCTGCAGAATTGTATGTAAAAATCTGACCAAAATTTAGAAGTTTCTATAGAGACTCTTCAAAATATCAATAAAAGTTGAAATCCTAATAAACTGCATATAACTCTGTAGACAGTACATCTTTTAAACCTATTTTGCTTGCATGCAAAACCAAGTTACATGTCAATCGATCGATTCCGCATTTAGCACATTTCATGGGGGTTACAATCCAAGATGGTATTGTTTTTGATTTCCATAATAATGTTCTTTCGACCCTCCCTATGTAGTCTTCGTTGAAAAAAGTATATTTTATGGAAATGTATGACTTTCATTCGCATAAAAAAGAAAACACCTTTAGAAGTGTCAGCGTAAAATGTTGAAAAAAGTTGGTTGTAACCCTATAACTCTGATAATTATTTCCTAGATAGTGGTGACAGTGAGGAAGCATTTTTCCAAGGGTCCTAAATCCCCTCTTATATACCAATTCATTAATTACATCTTTCAACTTCTTCTCATTATTTTCAGTGTTAATAAACTAATTAGGGAGCACTCCTCACAAACGGCCGCGGTTTTTATGTACCTACCGGCACCACCTGTTTCGACTACCTGGGGAAAAGATGTGGCACATCAACAATATCTGCAGTTGCTTACGGAGTTGACTGTAGATTTGCCACCGACGATATTGGTCCATGGAGTTAGCGCCGTAACTTCAACGACATTATAACTTGCAGATACTGAACAGCACTCCTTATAATATTAGCAAGAATAATGTAAAAAGTAACACCAAATATTTTATTTTCTATGGGTATTTTTTGAAGCACTTTATACATCTAGTTGCATAAGGTCGTAAGCCACACTAATATCAAAAATGACTTTTTTATTGCATTACTTTGCTAAGGCTGGGTGTACTTTAAAGGTCAGATCCACGGTCCTACTTAGTTAAAATTGTTTTCAAGATTATAACATCGTAAGTTACAATGCGAAAAACAGGGTGGCCGCCAAATGATAAGAGTATACAGAGCCTGACAGTTATTATTTATTTGCATTTTCAATGCATAAATGAAATCGCGGTCAATGAAATATATATGAAAATTATCGATGGCTAGTATTAATATTTATTTCTGTTTTTTCCGCATAACTTACATGTAATAGAATAAGTCATACAAATTTATTATTTACGCATCTTGAAAATAATTTCCATTCTTAAAAATTAAAAGAATACCCTAATGTAGCATATTATAGAATCAAATGGATCTTTATTTAAGTGTATTTAATTTGATATTATCCAAAAAATGTCGTGTGTAAATATAGTTTTGACTGTTCAGATACTTAGAACCGTAGGAGAATTCTTAATGTATTGGGAGATTAAAGAGAAATTAATTTTTATAAGCTAATATAGTTAATGAAATGATAAAGTTGGCCGACTCAGCTCTCAGTTTTTTTTGTACTGATAAAAATATAATATTTTGAGAAGCACTGTCTGAAAGCTTTGTCGGTGGGAAAAATGCAATCGTTTTTTGAAAATATTTCTACATATTATATATATATTTAGCATTTTACGACGAGATAGGAGAATAATTGTCGGCGGAGAGCGAATTGCGTGCAGACTGTGAAAGTAATTATAAGGTTTTTGACTTTAAATAAACGATTTATATACAAAACGGTGAATTCTGGTTTAAAAAATTATTTAGTTCTTAAAGTCTGATAGGCGAGGTCAGAGGATTGAGGGAGTACGTAAGGGGGGCGATGGAGAAGATGGAAGGTATGAGGGAGGACCTGAGTTGAAGGAAAGGGAGGAACAAACGCTTGAGAAGGTGGAGGGTAGGTCGGAAAGGTCAAAATGAAAGCCTTTGTAAAAGATCCAACCAAGATGCCCCTTCCCCCAAGTCTAATTTATTATTAGCTCCTCGTCCCTTATACCAGGTTTCTGCAAGATTTTCAAACCTATTCAAACTAAAACTTAAAATAGTGGCAAAGTGTGAGTTATTCTGTTTGAAAAGAAAAAATTTAATATTTGAATAGTTGACAAGGGGGAGAGCGAGAAGCAAGATATTTGGAAGAGGGCGGAGAAAATGTTAGAAAAGAAAGTGGGAGAGCGTAGGAATGAAAAGAAGAGAGCGGATAGGGAAAGGATAAGGGCAATTGAGTTAAGGATGGAGAGGAGAGAAAAGGCAGATAGGAGAAATAATATTGTAGTAAGAGGATTAAAGTTAAAGAGTGGGGAAGAAAAAGAGGGGGTGGAAGCGCTGCTACAGAGCAAAGGGTGGGTTAAAGGCAATATAGGGAAAGTTAGCATAGAGGGGAAAAAGGAGAATGAAGTGGCGGTTGTGGAATTGGAGAGCTGGGAAGAAAAATTGGGGGTAATGCGTAACAAAAATAGGTTAAAGGACAAGAAGGTTTTCATCGATCAAGACTTGACGAGGAAGGAAAGGGATGTGCAGAGAATGCTAAACCACAGGGCTAGGAAGGAGAGGAGTGAAGGAAGCGCGGCACAGGTAGGGTATCGGAAAATAAAAATAGAGGAGAAAATGTGGGTATGGGATGAGGAGAAGGGGGTTTTGAAGGAAGTGCAGGGTAATTTGTTTCTTGGGAATTAGGGGGTGGGAGTAAAGCAGGGCGGAGTATTAAAGGTGCTGTACTGTAAAGAAGAAAGATGAGTATTTCTGGAGGTATATTCAGGAATTTTATGTGGTGGGATTGATAGAGACGTAGGTAGAGAGAAAGGAATGGGATAGTGTAGAGCCAAAGTTGCCAAGGGGGTAAAGTTGGTGGCTACAGAAGGTGGTCAGAGTAAAGAGGAAAGGAAGGGCGAGTGCGGGAATCATAACAGGGGTTAGTGATGGATTAGAGGAAGAAGTCCATAGAGAGGGAGAAGGACAGGGCGTGCAAATGAGGGCAATAAAGATATGAGGGGTAACATACAAGTTTGTGACTGTGTACAATAAGGATGGGATGGAAAGGGTTAAAGAAAGGGTGGAAGACGTACTAGGAGAGAGGGATGAGGGTATGGTGGTAATGGGGCGGACTTTAATGTGAGAATTGGTGGGGCTGTACCGGGAAGGGGAGAGCTTCGAAAGGAAATCGAAGGATAAGTTAATACATAAAGATGGAGATTCTAAGAGACTGGATGGAGGACAGAGGATGGGTTGTGGCGAATGGTATGATAACAGGGGACGAAGAGGGAGAATACACGTATGTGAGTAAGATAGGGGTATCTGTGATAGACTACGTGATAATGAATACGCAAGGGTGGGAGGAGATAAAGAAATTCGCAGTGGAAGGGAAGGTAGAATCGGACCATCAGCCATTAAGTTTGTGAATAAAGGGGAAGGTTTTCGGAAGGCAGGGTGGGGAAAAAGGGTTGTTAGGGGAGAGGGTGTCATGGACGAGAGAAGCAATAGAGAAGTATCAGGAGCAGTTGGGAAACGTAAGCTTTAAGGAGGACTCGGTGGGAGAGATATGGGAGGATCTGAAAAATAAAGTAAAACGGTGTGTGCAAAAGAAGGTATTTAGAAAGAACACGAAAGGAATGGTGAAGCCGTGGTAGGATAGGGAATGTAAAATAGTGAAGAGAAATGTGCAAAGGAAGTACAGGAAGTGGAAGGAAGGAAATGCGAAAAGGGAGGAGTGCGTAGAAATGAGGAAGGAGTTTAGGACAATGTATAAGATGAAAGAGCAGGAAAAGGAAAAAGAGCTGGAAGAGGAGTTGAGCAATTTTAAGATAGAAGGGGACGTGTGTAAGATAATTAATAGGTTTAGGAAACGTAGGGTGGGGATAAGTGAGAAAATAGAGAGTGACGAATGGAAGGAATTTTCTAAAGATTCATTTCAGCGATCAGACACACGGAAAAAAGATGAGGAGATTAGAAGAACAAGGGAGGTGGATTGAGAGGAGCTGAATAACGAGGAGATAGAGAGGCAGATAAGAAAGTTGAAAAGGTTTAAGGCAGCAGGGCTGGACGGGGTAGAGAACGAAACATAACGTCATGCGTGCGAGGCGATGCCAAGCGAGGAAGGCAAGGTCGGCTTAGAGTTAATGTGTGGATGGATGTGAGTTTTTAAAGAGTTAATTGCAGGAAAATGCTGTAAAAATGGACGTGTAAGCATGTCATTTTCTTAAGGCCAGCAGGCTGAAAAATAAACGTTTATGTATCTATCATATCCATTACTTACAATCTTTACACCATCCAACTCCTTCATCCAATCTTCTCCTAATACATCCAGCCCTAGAATCTTAACCACATTTTCTTGCCAACTTCCTTTATCTTCCATTCCTCTTCTACATCCTTCCCATAGGTGCTCCCATGTTCCCTCCTCCCATTCACATATTCTACACTTTCTATTCTCTTCCTTTTCCCAATGCCTCCCCTCTCTTTCCTCGTTTCCCAATCTAAATCTTGCTATTCTGGTCCACCTTCATTCTCCCCATCCCTTTTCTAAATACTTTGGTAAACCTTCCTTTTTTACCATCTTATGTCATTTGTTGTATTTTGATTCCTCAATCACCCCCCCCCCCCCCATCTTTCTATCAATTGTCTTTCCCTGTCAAGTCGTTGTTTTCTTTAAAATGAATCAATGAATTTGAAACTTTTAAATTTGTATCTGAAATATTGTCTGCTCCCGCCTATAAAAGATCATATCTTAAACATATTACAAGATTAAAATTCTTGTATTTGAATGTTAATGGTCAGGGAAAATCAAAAATGTTGGTCAAGGAAAAATCAGGGAATTTTGAAAATGAATTTTTCGACCACCTAATTCTACCTGTTGCTAGTTATCTAGCTACCTGTGTTGCTAGTTAACTAGCTTAACCATCTAGGTTAACCATCTTTATGTCTTTTCCATAATGCGTTTGATAAAGTGAAACATAACTTCAAATTTAATTAAAAATTGACAATTTTATATGTATGGGAGTCAGTCGTCAAGCATGAAATCTCTCAAACCTCACACGATTTTACATATATCTACATTATATTAGTGTTAAATGTATTCACTTTATTGAAATTTCATCATATAAAAAAGTCTCATAACTTATCAATTATTTCTGGAAATCATAAATTAGGTACAGAAAGGGGGGGGGGGTAGAAATATTTTTCTACGGTTCGTTCCAGAGGCAGGGGGATAGTTAGTTTAAAGAAATATCACCGTTATTGTTATTATTAATTATAAATATTGAGTAAACCGTAAGCGATAGGTAAAACTGGATCCCATTTTTTAGTTATAAGTACCGCATATACTATATGATACACATATTATAAACTGACATCGATTTTGACCTATCTGTTATGGTTTACTCAATATTTATAAATAATAATAACAATAACGGTAATTTAGGTGTGGTACGTTTTAGTGGAACGTTCCCAAGCAGCGGACATTTTACACGTTCGAGAGTATAAATATACCGATATTATGCACTACCAAAAATTAATTCAGAAAAATAGATGTTAGGAAGAATAATTGTGACTTCAAATAATTCAGTGACTTTCTTAAGACTTAAATCTCAATTTCCAAACCGACCCTTCGTACGTTATACATTCATATCATAATCATAAGTAATTTTCTTATGATTGCAACTACGACTTACGTCGACCTTTTTCAATAATTTAAGATTCAAATCAGTTTCAAAATTGCGTCGAAAATTTAATTATTGTGTTTTTAAAACCTTTCGAAAGCCTTTGTAAAAGATCCAACCCAGAGGCCCCCCCCCCCCCCCTCCAAGTCTAATTTATTATTAGTTCCTCGTTCCTTATACCAGGTTGCTGCAAGATTTTCAAACCTATTCAAACCAAAACCTAAAATAGTGTCAAAGTATGAGTTATTCCGTTTGAAAAGAAAAAATTTAATATTTGAAGTACGGTCAGTTTTTTTTGCTTCGATCTGAATTTTACAAACATAACATTTTTTTACTAAAAGGACGTTTATAAGTACATGTTTTTAAAAGCTTTCTAATTTCGTATATCATCTTCTTTTATTTTTTGGTTGAATTCAATAGTTTTCTATTGAAATGTTATCGGTTAAAGTTTCTTCTCTTTGGTTGAAAATTCGTCTTATTTGGTTGAATTCAACGGCTTTTAATTAAAATTTTTTTGGTGCGTTTTTGTTAAAAAATTCGCCTACTTTAGTTTAAAAATTAACCATTTGAATGAAAATTCACATAGTTGATTGAAAATTTGTCTCTTTTGCTTGAAAATTAATCTTAACGCTTAGCAATTAATCTTTTGGGTTCAAAATTTAAATACTTCGTTGAAAATATGATATTTTTTATATTAATTTGTTTAGTTAAAAACTCGACTTTTTGGGAAAAAATTAATCTTCTTGTTTAAAAATTCGTCTTTTTGGTTCAAAATTCATTTTTTAAATGAGAATTTAAGAATCTCGTTCATTTTGAGTATGTATCTTCTCTTCTTGGTTCAAAATTATTTTTTTAATTGAATAGTGAACTATTTCATTTTTGGTTACAAATTTTGTTTAGTTGCAAATTAATTAATTTGGATTAAAATTGAACTATTTTGTTTCAAATTTGTCTTTTATTGGTTCAAACTTATATTACTTTATTAAAAGGTATATTTATTAAATTAATTTTTTAACAGACCATTTTTTTTTGTAAATCTACTTCTTTTGTTAAAAACTGTATATATTGGGGGAAGTTTAATTTTTAAATGAAAATTTCATTTTTCCTTGTTTAGCTGAAAATTTATTTTTTTAGTTATAAATTTAACAATTTTGTTGACAATTCGTGTTCTTTTAGAAGAAATTTTACCTTTTGTTAGTTAGAGTTTCAAATATTTGATTGGAAATTTCTGTATTTTGTTGAAAATTTCTCTTTCTAGTACACGGAGAGAAATTTCAAGAGATTAATTCTCGGAAGCGCGTGACTTTAGAGCTACAATTTTTACGTGCTTTAAATTTCAAAGTCCTAGACTCTGATTTAAAAGCATAGAATTCGAGACCGAGCGTGACCTAATGTGTGAATTAATCTCCTGAAACTATGAACTATTTCATTTTTTGTTGAAAATTGAACTGTCATTCTTGTACAAAATGTCTCTTTATTATTTGAAAATTCTACTATGTGGTAAACAAGCAAACAATAGAGAATGTTATCAAAACACGTACGTTGAATTTTTTCAGTAAACAATAATTATGTTTGTAAAATTCGGAAATACACAAGAAAAAGTGATCAATAATTAAAATATTAAATGTTTCCTCTTTAAATTGATTGACTTATAAAAAACAAATTTAAATTTTCGCAGAACTCGGACCCGAACAGATCGTGCACTCGTAAGTTGCTAGTGGTAAAGCTCTAACTCCCCTTTTATTTTCTTTATGGTTTATTTACACCTATATAGACCTTTTCATTTAATTTCATTTAACATTGCGCAAGTGCGAAAAATATATAGCACTTCCGTGTGAGTTCTGGACAATTTTTCACTAAACGAAAAAAAAACTATTTCGAACAATTGGAAGTAAAAAAAATACCCACAAAAGAGCGTACAAGAAGCTACTGCTGAAAAACTAAAACCCTATTCGATTCTGCAAAGACTGTGCTGGGGACACCCGAAGAAAAAGATCGCAAAGAGATCGCGCAAAGAGCAAGTTGAGCGTGCAATTAAATAAAAAATCATTTTTTAATGAACACTGTGAGAGGCAAGGGGACTCAGATAAAAAAGCACCCTAAATTGTTAAAGGTAAAGTCCGTAAATCGTGGAAAGTGAGAAGATTTATCAAAAACAATCTCGATATATAACAGGCGAGCAGAACCAGACACCAAAATCTTCTTAACTATCGTTTTCCTATAACGAAACCGTTTTGAAAATTGAATTTATAAAACATCTGAATCGTTCTCCAGTTACATAAAAGCAGAACAAAATTAAAATTTTGTTACGCGTAAGCAGAAAAATAATTTGTATCAATTATTAGAACCACTGAGTTATTATAGCAAGGCTAGTAGTGCTGTGGCTAATTGGCGCGGGGCACCCTCGCTCACTCAAACAATACTTTCCATCCCATTTTTGTTTTGGGGTGTTTTTCAAGAGAAAAAATCAAGTTCAATGGTTATTTTTATTGTAAACCTTGATAAAAGAACTTTCCAAAACCCGCATAAAAAAGTAAAATTGCATAACCGTATCAGGAGCTACGTACAATTGTAAGTCAGCGATCGTGCCTATATTTTAATTGACAATCCGCTGTACTAGGTGCCTCCCCTTTACGGAGTTTAAAGGGGTCCCCTGGTACTATAAATTGACAAAGTTTGAATAATATTGGCGGCAACAAAATTTGAGGCGGGAACACTTGGCAAATTTTCTCTCATGTTCCAAAAGAGGTCTGAAGGATGTCCCTGAGACGTCTCTAGGATATCCTTAGTTTGTTTGCCCACTGGGGTGAATTTCAAAACTAACAACCGAATTATAATGATAGATATGAATTCATTTTTAAATGCATTTCTTTAAAATTTCTTCATCAATCTTTTTTATATTTTTTTATCATTACAAATATTTCACTTTTATGCAAAACACTATATTTTTCCACTGTTGAAACCTGACGACTATACGCGATGTAAACGTAACCTGCATTCCACATACCAGTCAATAAGTTGCTGCTGTTTTCCTTTTGTACGTTGTTTTCTGCATTTCAACCACCTTTTCAGATGATAAGTGGTATTTTTTCCATATTTATATTCAGCACCGGGCACACTATTTTTATTCACTTTTACATTAAAATTGGTTACGATAGTGTACATTTTACCAAACATATGTCCTGAATTTTTAAATGCCCGCTAAGTGTCATGGCGGCGCGTAAGCTTCCGCTCTTAAATGAAAATATTTGTTGCGTTCCTAGAATGAGATAAACTTATGCTAATGCTGCATGTTAGAGTGAGAGAAAGAAAGCCCTTCCAACAGAGGTGTGAATTATCCTTTCAAGTTTCTTCAGAAATTTATCTATTCCCTTAAATTTCTTTGGAACTTTTAAAATCCACCAATCACTTTTGACAACACCGTTCTCAGCGCCCTCACCAGTCACGTGACTGCACCAACCAATCAGAACCACCGTTCATGCCCTATACGTGGCACGCAGCATGAATCCTTTCCACGTCCGCCATTTTAACTTGCGGTACTTTTCGGGAGTGTTGGTTTTATGTTTTATCGTTTCTTGTGAAAACAATCTTTTTTACTGAAACGTAAGTACCGATATGTCAAACTTTAATATTCGCCAAAGCGAGTCATGGAAGTTCATCGATTTTGCGGGACCCGCACGTCGCGACTGCGAGTGTTTGTTAAAACGATCAGGGAGTAGGTTGAAGGTGACAGTCAACCGGGTGCTGCCACTCGTTTTCAAAGGTTGCCATCGTGATAGAAAGTTTTCAAAGAGTCGTCGAGTTTCGTGTTTTTCGGGATCTATGTATTTTCCAGAAACGGGCTTGTGGATATTTTACAAAAGGTGGGGTCGTGAATAAGTATGACGCGACAATCGATAGCATCTAGTGCCAAACGTTTTTGAAGAAGCAAGCCACGCTTCGATTTTTTTTTCTCGTCGTTTTTGTCTAGATTATTTGCTGAAATTAGGGGTAGTTGTTTTTGACAGACCAAAACCTGGGTCGATGTTTTGTGTTTTTTTTCTTTCTCTCCCCTCCTTTTGTTCTTTTCCCTGACTCCCTCTTTCGGTTTGTGCATCCATCTGGTCAGATAGGATAGCGTGGCCGACGAGTACACTTGCGTAAGGTCGTTGCGTTCCGTCCTCGTGTCACATGCATTCATATCTCATCCCTTGAGCAACCAGATTTTCTTGGTGATTCGTCATTCGCTAAAAATCGCCTTTGTGAGACTTCAGAAACTGAAATTTGTTTCAATTAATCCTAATCTAATTTTAGCGTAATTTTGATTATTATATTAATTGGACAGAGTGTGTGATTCTAGATGACAGGTTGAAATTGACGTTTCTTATGTTTTGTACATTTTAATCGGAAACTTTACGCTTTTGCTCAACCGTGGATTTTTATATGTATATTTCTTATTTCGTTTTCTTTTAATGTAAATTAGTTGTTTTAGCTTAGAATTTTTGTCCATATTGAAGAAAACTTAGAGATTGATAGTGAAACAGTGTTTTTGAAGAATTAGGTTGAGCATTTGGTAAATTACTGACTCATTGTGCGTGCTAAGATTGTCCCTTCCTTTTTTTTTTTCAAAAACATTCATTTTCGTATCGGGGCAATTCAAATTCCACTGATATGGAATAAGGGGTTGACAACTTTAAAGTAAACATTTAAGACAGTTATAGAAATTGGGTAATGGTATTTTTAAAATACTTTTCCCGATTTTCACATTATTCTGGTATAAATCTTAACTTTTTTTTAAAGAACACTTGATTCCCACTAATTTAGTTCAAGGAAATAATATATACAAAAAGAAAATAATATTTCCCTATTTATAAACTTCACTTAATTCTCTAAATTTATCATGTAGTGTTTTAATTAAAACGCAGTCAACTTCAGCTGCAGTATTTACAGCTAATTATGTGTGATGTAAAAAGATAAGGGATACGTCTGAAAAAGGTCACACAGAGAAGGAGTCGGTTCCATGTTATGGGAAATTTTAATTACGTTTTGTGCGGCCCCTTAAACTTGTTAATGTTTTGAATACACTCTCGCTCGGCATCTGAATAAGCTTCAAATGTGTAATTTCATTTTCAGGTATTTACATAACCAGCCACCGATATGGGGAATATATTCGCAACGTTGTTCAAAGGCCTCTTTGGAAAAAAGGAGATGAGGATTTTAATGGTGGGACTCGATGCAGCTGGTAAAACTACAATTCTGTACAAATTAAAATTAGGCGAAATAGTCACGACGATCCCAACTATAGGTAAGTCGCCTTTACAATCATAAATTAATATTATACAACACAGTATAATACTAGTTGCTTAAGAAATAGATTATGATTATAAAAACTTATTTACATCGCTTGCGTTTGTAATAAACCCCACTTTTTTTTGCAGGTTTCAATGTAGAGACAGTCGAGTATAAAAATATTAGTTTCACTGTTTGGGACGTAGGTGGTCAAGACAAAATCAGACCACTATGGCGACATTACTTTCAAAACACACAGGTAACTTCCTTAAAGTGTGAAAATAGAGAAAGAATTTTTCACTTTTCGAATTTCTTGGCTCATCCTCCAGTTTTGTTCGATTATAAAATTTTAAAAAAATTCCAAATGTGAGCAAAATCGGTTAATACTATTTAGGTGGCGCGCTAAGACCGTGAAGTTTCCTATTGGTATATCATAGAAAAAAGACAATTTTTTGTCAATCTAATATTTAAACGCGATAATATGTTACGAATCATTCCGTATTTCAGTATATTATGGGTCCCCGCAGAAAACCCCATTAGTGACAAATTTGAATTTTACTCAATATCGCGGTTTATTATTGTTCTTTGCAAGTTTTCTGCCATAAATAATTATTAATCGGTAATTTAAGAATAACCACTAATTTGTTAACTAATTTGCAAATATTTAAACAATCTGAGTTCGTTTAAAAATTATTTTGTTTTGTTTGGGTCCCAAAATAAACGTATTTCCTCGAAGTTCCGAGTTCTCTAATCAATTATAACCATGACATAATTTAAAAAAAGTAATGTTAAAATTATATTTATATTATATTACGTTTAAACAAACAAAAATTGTTGAAATAATTTACATTGGTAAAAACATTTACAAGTATTCTTAGAAAAAGTATTAGTACAAAGGCTTACACAAATTGAAGAAGTTTAAACAATTGATAATTAATTTAAAAGAGGCTGGACAGTCTTCCATTATCGATATATGATTATTTATAAAAAAAAAGAATTTTTAAAAAGCGTTCAAAAACTTCAATATTACTTTAAATTAAAATTTGTCAATGGGGATTTTTTAGGGGCCCATGAGAGTGGCTTAAAGTCATTCACCCTTAAAAATTATGATTTATTTTTATTCTGTAACGAATTTTTAACAATCCACTGGGGGAGCAGGGTGAGAGCAGTTGCGACATTACATATATAGATACATATTATAATAGTTTGGTATATCTCGTTTAAATATTATATGTGACTTTCTGCTTTTGCTCAAATTTTTTTGGCATTCGGCCAAAATTAAGGGATGGGAACAGAAATTCTATTAAAAACCCCACCAAGTGTTAATAAGAACTACCCTAGTCTGCAAATAAGAAGTAAAAAACCATTTATTTTTCAGGGACTGATATTCGTTGTTGACAGTAACGACAGAGAACGTATCGGAGAAGCTCGCGAAGAATTAATGAGAATGTTAGCCGAAGACGAACTAAGAGATGCTGTTCTTCTCATATTTGCCAACAAACAGGTGAGATATTTTTCCTAATTTAATGCATTCCTGATTATGATCTATTTCGTAGAATTATAGACAGTCATTTTCACATAATTCGGTCTCCTTTGTTTTGTATATATGATTAAGTAAGAGTGAGTTTTTCCTTTATCTTGATACAGACGTCCTAATATTGAAAGAATTCTTAGTACAGTGGTTCAAACTCTGAACCTACTGTATATATCTTTAGGTCTTAATATTGAATGGGTAATCAAGTTGTTTTAATACTCAGCAATAATAAAAAAGAACAGCGAGAAAATAGACCGCTTACAAATATAATTTTTTGTCTTAATTAACATTACTTCATTATACCACCTGTTTGCCAGAATAAATTAATACAGACTTCAAGAACATGCTAATCTTAATCAAAATTTTATTCAATGGGTTTAAACAATATTTATTTAAGTAAATACTCCAGTGGATCAGTTTGTTGAAAAAAAGTGATTTTAATGCCATCATTGTTAGGCAATAATAAAAAATTTAAACTCACAGAAACACAAACAGTCAAAGAGGAATTTAAAATTTGTATAATTCAATTTCCTTAGTTAAAAAATTATTTTCTGCTAATATTGTGATTTATCACCAACTTCGAATTTCTTTGACCCACTCCAATTTTGTTGGAATGACTAATAAATGATATCCGCAAAATTTAAGCGAGATCGGCTAATACTAACATGTGGCCTAAAGAACTTGAAAGTTTCTCATACAATTAACTTGGTGGAAAAGTACCGTAAAATTTTAAACGCAAGGTAATTTTTTATATTTCCTCGGAATCCTTTAGCTGTTTACAATTATGATTAATTATAAAAATTACAATTATAATGTTGAAAAAATATATCTACATGAAAATTTTTGTCTGCAAAATTTACGAAATGGCGCACGTGATGAAAATTCAAACTCAATAGTTTAAAAAAAATTGAAATGGCGCCTTATGAAATACTCAAATCTCGTATTTTCTATGCTTTTCGTCCAAAGATCTTCAAATTTTCAAGAAAAATTAATTTTAATGTTACAGAATGTATGGTTGGATGTGGATTTTGAATTGTCACTTAGGTAAAAAAAGGCGTCTCATTTCTACTTTCAAAAAGTTACATATTTTTTTACAAATTTAAACAAAATATGAAATACATTTTTCCCTAACCATTTAGTGATATAAAAGTAATCAATTTAAATAATTGATAATATGTTGACAACCTCAAACACTAATTTATAAATAATATATTAACATAATATATTTATAAAAGAAAAATAATATTTTTCCTGTTGCAACATATAATAATATCAACTTGAGAACTTTTCTCTTTTCTAATAAATGTAAGTTTTGAGAGTCACTAAATCCTTTCGGAAAATTTATTTCATATTTTGTTTAAATTTTAAAAAAATATGTAACTTTTTAAAACTATGAATCAGGCGCCATTTTACTGTAGTAAATATTTTGAGATCTACTTCCAGCCATACACTTTGTAACAGTACCATTTATTTTTCTTCAAAATTTGAAGATCTTTGGACGAAAAGTAGTAAATACGAGTTCTTGAGTATTTCATAAGGCGCTATTTTTAATTTTTTGAAATTTTGAATCATGCATTAACAATTATGTTTCTTTACAATAATATAGCCTTTTAATTCACTTTTGAAAATATATCATCGAGAAACAAAGAAAGAATGTATTTAAAAAATTGGGCGGCCATTTTGAATTTTTTCAAAATTTTCATCACGTACTTTCTAATAAATACGTCTACCACTAGTAAGAATTTGACGAGATTTTATTATTAATTATGAATATTGTAGTGTTTGATCAAATTTAGGGTTCCGTCCTTTTATAAGCTTATAAAAGAAGTTCGTTTAGGTATATGTTTTCAACATTGTCTAAAGATCATAATTGTACAGAGCTAAAGGATTCCTATGAAATATAAAAAAAATTAACTGCATTCTAAAGTTTAGGGTACTTTTCCTCGTGTTAATTGCATGAGAAACTTTGAGTGATTTGGGTGTAAAATGTGCATTGACTGATATCGATTAAATTTGGTGATAATTTTTTTGGCCATCCTAACAAAATATGGTGGTAAGACCAAGAAGAATACAGAATAAAGAATAAGGTTCACCCTTAACTGCATATATTATTATTACCTTTTTTAAAATAAATATGTGCTTTGGCGAAGTTGAAATAAACTTCATCCCGATTATTCTAAAAGCCATTGTATTTAGTGAAAAAAAACCTTATATTACGAAGTATTATTATCAGCCCAGTAGAGTGACACCATATCAATTAATTATTCCAATAATTACAATTATTATTGTTATAAAACAAACATTCGACTTTAGCATTTTAAAGTGATATCGAACTTTTTTATGTACATACTATATATATTAATATTTTAATATTTTTATTGTTGTTATCAAATTCTATAAACTAATAGCTATATCTTGGCTTTTTTGATAAAAATTTTTTTTCTAAGGGTATGCATTATTTGGAATTTAGGTAGACGAAACTAAAATAATTATTTCACATATTCGAAAATGTCGAAGCGGGAAATTTATTTATAAAATTAAGAGAATAAGTGTAATTATTAACTGATAAGTTGAAGAGTGGCACTACAGAGCTATCAAAAAAGGATTCAATTTAATTTTAAGTTAAAATTGTAACGTAGTAAGAATTTTTTTCTTTTGAGCATCGATATTTCTTTAAAATGTTATTGTTCATTGAAAAAATTTATTTTCTTATTTTTATCGGCCTTTTAGACAAATACCGTCTTTTATGCTGTTATATGAAGACCTTCAATCTAGATTTTTTCGGGACAGAATTTTTTATTTTAATCTCAAAATTCTTGGCTGATTTACTTGGAACTGGCAAACTTTTTCAAATCAAAACGTTTTTACTTGCATTCTGGCATTGGCAACTCAATCTCTCAAGAAGTTTTTATTTTTCCTATAAATAAAAAATGCCATTTTTAATTGCAATCCACAATACAATAAATTCGCCTGCTCTAATTTTAGGTTAGTGTAACTTTGAGTTTGTCAGCGTCCGAATCTGTTTCCTAGAAACTCGATAACTTATTACTGATCAAACTTTCGCACTAAATTCAGCGACACTTCGGCTCGCGAGTGGACTTTTATTCCTGAATGTTGAAAATAACATTTTTTCTTCTAAAAAAATAGGGGGCATTCCATAACATATGAGCACACTGCTCGAAACAAATGGTTGCTTGATTTTTTATAAACTTCGGTAAATTTTAAGGTTTATTTCAATAAAATGTTATTGCGTCAAAATCAAAGCAAATAATGTTCGTAACTAACGGATCCAAAAATAAATTTGATAATAATTGTGTAGCTCTAGGAACTGAATTCAGCATCAAACAGAATTAAATAAAAAAAAGAACTATGAAATTAGTTCAAGTTCGTTCAGACACATTGAGATTTGCAATTAATCATTATTTTAATTAATAACTCAGAATGTCATGAAAGGTTCATTTATTCGATACTTTTATAAACTATACATTCTAAACTTTCGTTTAATATGCATCCTATCCAAATCTGATGATACACGTTTGTAAATATTTGAGATATTAATTTTTTTTAACTATTGAAAGGGTATCTATTTTCAAGAAATAGTTACCACTGTCCTAAAGCTTGTCAAATTTCCTTTCGAATACGCTAGTTACAATTTTTATTTAGCTTGATTATGACGCAATAACATGTTGGCTTATGGTTTTGCATCTACAATAGGGTCATATAGTACTGCAGTTTACCGTACTTTGAAGAAAAACAAACAAACATATGTTTTAAGCAGTGCGCGTTTATCAAAATTGAATTCCGCGCCGTTTTTAAAATTAAAAAAAAGTGCGGCTTATTGTGTGTAACTACATTATATAATTAATTAATCAATTAATCGTTATCTGATACATTCTAAAATTAATTCCATTTCATAAGGGACCGTCCATAAACCACGTACTCAGATTTTGGTCACTTTTGAGCTTCCCCCACCCCCCAGAACCTCAGCCCCTAGGAAAACACTTGGTTTCTCTTTTGAGAAACCTTTTCTAAAGAAAATTATTTGTCTCATTGTAGTCTTTCAGAGGCCCCACCCTTTTCTGGACAGGCTACGTACTTTATGGACGACCCCTAACTTGGTTTTGTAGGATGATTAGATATTTGTGTTTCTTTTTATTGTGACGGGATGGTCTTAACTTTTTTCAAACTCGTAGAACAAGTTAACACTAAATTTTTAGTTTTAAATATCTCTTCTTATGAAAACTCAAATTATACGTTGCTTTTAAATAAAAATAACATGTTTTCAATGTGTGCAATAGAGAATAAATATTTGTTTATAATAGATTTTTTATTCAACTCTGATCCAGTTTTTTATTTATGAAACCATAATGTACGCACCTAATGAAAAAACAAAAACATGACTTACATATTACTCCTATGGAAAAATCTTTAATTTACTATCGTTTTAGTTCCTAAAAAAAAAGTTGACAAAAAAAACGTTTATTTGTACAAATTTCAGCCAATGAAATTCCCACAAGAAAATCAAAACGAAAAAATACCTTTTCAATAAGTCTTGCCAATCATAACAGATAATAATGAAGTTAAATTGCTTCCGGCTTTCCTTTTAAGATTGAGTGACTATCCAAAATCCGTAACTGATTTTCTTACAAAATGACCAAAAACCACAAAATCACATTTTTGGAAAAATAAATTTTTATTTGCCGATACAGTTATGCTGACAATAATAATACTTCCAAAAATATTAACGTATGTAAACTTTTATATCATATCGAATTTATAAATACTACATACGATTTTTATTTTGTATGGAAAATGACATTTGGGAGTACAAAGTCTGGTGTATTAAAGTAGTCCGGCTATTGGAACGGTCACGTTGACAAATTATCAAAATTTTTTTTGTTGACAGAAAAATAAGTCCTCTTTTGAATAATGCCTTTTTTACGGGCCCTTTCAAGGCTAAAATTTGATTAATCACTGTTTTGAAATCGTGTCAGAAATAACGAATCTTATGGAGATGCCTATTCCGGGTTCACAAAATGGTTAATTTTGTCATTAAAACACGGTGAATATTGTTAGGAAAACTGTTTCAGATATCAAAAATGTAATGAATAATTTGAATTATTGCAATTTTGTACTTACTACCAGGCTATTTGTGACGAATTTTAGTCAAGAATGTCGAAAAAAGAGATCTGTGCAATATGACACGAGCGGTGTAGTGTATGACCTTGACTTGAACCGAATCAAACCAATATTTAAGTTGGAATCTTATCATTATTTTGAAATTAAATTATCAATATTGAACAGCATACCAAAACAATACTTATTTTACTAATTGATAAATTGGATTTTTTTATTTAATTCAAAGTGTTGGAAAAAATATTGGACAGTTTTGACTAGCTTTTCCAGTAGCCGGACTACTTTAAATGATGAGCGATTCAGTGTCAAATAATCTGGAAAACTTTAGCTATTATCAGTAATTTAATAAAAATTCTAATATCAGTTCCAAAAGATGTTCAAAGAAAACCCCTAAAATAACTTTAGAGATTCTAATGATATTGAAATCTATTGTTTTTACTTATTCGTAATAGGGCGCAGTTTTGAAAAATTATTTTTTTGAAGAACCAAATTTAAAAAACTTTGGATTTTTCAAAAACTAATTTTGAAAATGAATTTCTGAAAAAAGCCACTTTTTCTTTTTTTCTTTTTTCTTTGTATAGATAGATTACAACAAGCCCTGCAAATATCAAGACGGAATCTCCCTTAATTTTTCAATTTTGAATATCTTAAGTTCTTGGATTTTTTCAAACATTATTTTAGGGTTTATCTCTCAACACCTTAAAGAACGGATATTAAAAGTTTCATGAAAACTATTGACAATAGATGAAATTCTTTAGATGAGTTGACATGGAATTTCTCTTATCCATTAAAAAAAAATTTTAACACCCAAAATAAGCTAAAGGAGTCATGGGAAGAGATCTGAGCCCCTCAAAATGAGAATTCCTTTTCCTCGGTGAATTTGTTGCGAAAAAATGCAATATTTTCTTTTGTTATGAGTAGTAAGTTGTAATAGATTATTGTTCAAGTCGTTGTCTTTTGTATATTTGGCTATTGGTAGATAGGCGTGTCATCCATGATCTGCTGGTGACGAGAAGGGAATAACTGATCAAAAAAAGCACAAGAGAAATAAGAACTTCTGATCAAATAATGTTATTTTTTTATTTCCATGAAATAATATGTTAATTTTGTTACTTTAATTTTTTTTTTAGGATTTGCCGAATGCAATGAACGCGGCAGAAATCACGGACAAGTTGGGTTTGCATTCACTCCGCAATCGCAACTGGTACATTCAGGCAACATGCGCGACGAGTGGCGATGGTCTCTACGAAGGGCTCGATTGGCTCTCTAATCAGCTAAAGAATGCCAACCGCTAATCGAGGCGTTACTCCGACAACATTCAGTTGCTATATTAACATCAACCAACAGAAAAACCGCTGGCCCTCTCCCAAGTGAAGAAGTAATCCCTGCAAGATGCGGGGCAACTCTTTTTAAGACAACCGCGCTTCTCAGAAGAAAAGCAAATACAACAGATCGCAGCAGATCCTGCTGGAAAAAATTAGTGGAAAATATTAAGTTTGGGTGGGGTTGAGGGCTGGGGGAAATAATAATCAACGAGTGACTGCGGAGAATCGGTCACACCGGACTATAATTGCCTCGTGCAACTTATTATTATTATTATTATTATTATTCTAATTATTCTAGCGTCATAGTTACACTTTTTACACAAAGAATTACCACGAGAGAGCGTGGGGAACTTGAGAGTAATATTGTATTAAAGTACGAGAAATTAAACCTACACTATTGATTTCAATTAGTTCTCAGCCGATTCCTTAGCGATCCAGACAGCCCCGTGGAGGAAAGAAAATTATTAATCGCAATGTTGTCAGTTTGAAAGTTTGAATGTGTTGAACATGCTAATTATTGCATAATGTAGCTGCATATTGTACATTATTACATATAAAGGTAAAAGAAAAAGTTAAAAAGGAGATAGAAACACAGGAGAATGCGACGAGAATGTGATTTATTGAGAGAATGTCGTCGTCGTTGTTCTGTCCACTTTACTAACGAATCGTGTGGGCTGGAAAAACGATAGCTAGCATTCATCCTCGACTGCCGCTTCGTTTTCGACGATTTCTCCAGTCCCTCTGTTAACGCTCGCTTCAGTGGTGGGTCGATCGTTTTATTTATTGCAACCGGGGGGAGGAGCGTTTCGAAAATCGGTGCAATTTTGGGAATTTGAGCCTGCGACATTCCGAGAAGCGAGAGAGGGGATCGGTTTCGGAAATTACCACCACGACGAAGAACGTCGACAGATGGCAGAGTTGGATCTGCTTCCTTTTTTTTTGTCTGTTTCTTCGCCGTGAACAACAATGTCGACGCGCTTCGCCGGATTTTCGCAGCCTGAGCTTTTCCTCGGATTTTTCAACTTTTGGGTATACTTCAGCCGCCGGGATTTCAGCACTTTACTTTTTTTAATAAAGTTCATCTTTTGCCGAAAATAAAGAAACAAAAATGACGTCGTTTCGTCTCGTCTCATATCGTTCGTTGAACTCGCCTTTCAGTCGAATGCGAAAGCTCGAATAATTATGTATGAATGTTCAATAATTTGTGAAATATACTGTAATTGTGGCTTTATATATAGTCTATGTATTCTATCTATGTCTTGCGAGACGGTGACCACAATGTCGAGGCACCGCCACTGCTTCGGAATCAAGACTTCTTTTCTGATTTGTAACTTAAGAGAATTTCGACAGTCGGATTCTTTATTTAGGAGGTATTGAGGCTGAAATTAAAACCGATCAAGTGAGGGATACTGGAATTTAAGTAGATAAACCTTTGTCAAAAAAAAGCTTCTGTAAAATACATAAATTGCTTCTGGATTCTCATTCTTTATTAATTATTTTTTGAGAAGATGAGTATATAAAAATAGAAGAAATGAATTACTATAACTTAACTTTTGCAATTAATTACCTTTTCATTTGGTAAAATAATTTCATATTGAACTTCAGAAGTTATTTGTGCATTTCAGAAGGTTCTAGTTTTTTAATTTTGTGTCTGATTTGACCACTGAAATATTTTTTTGGGAGATATCTTTTATTTTCGACTTTATAGTTTTTGGATAGTAATCTAGGATATCCTGAGCCAAGATAATGCTATTATGTAGTTTTTACTTTTTTAGTTTAAAGTTGATCCGTTTTAAGTTCAAAAATCAAATAATATGTGATTATTTTCATTCGCGTATTTTTGACATAAAAATTGCGTATTTTCTGTATAATTTCTTTAACGGCATCTTAGACGCTTCTTCATATTTTCTGTAGCAATGTCTTAATTGGTGCTTTAAATCTTGACGAAATAAAATTGGAAGCATTCCAGCTTCTATGAAATTTACAAAATAAAAGGCCTGGAATTTCGCAAATTCAATTCTTCGAATTTTTCTTTATTTGCGAATTTCTTCGTTTCTGTATATTTTTGATTAAATTGTGGATCTGAATTTTGTAATGTAATTGCTTTTTTTTCAACAGGTGTGAAATTTAAAAAAATAAAGTGTTTAGCGTTTTATGAAATTGATGAAAATTTCCTACATTTCTATTCTAGGTACCTTCAAAGTTTTAATTAGTTTTATTCTGCGTGCTTCATGTTGGGAATATTTTAAATATTTAATACTTTAATTTTTTCTATTTAGACCTTAAACTGTATGAATAACTTTTATCCCTTAAGTTTTCGGCCAAATAAAAAAAATTATAATACTTGAATAAGGCATTTCTACATGTATATTATAAATATAAAACCTTACGTTGTGGATACCTAGTAGATATTTTAATTTTCAGGGTAGTCACTGCAGAAAAAAGTAGGGATCTGACAGTAATTTTGAACTTACAGGTTATGTTCGCCCTCCTGAGCAATGTAAAATTGATAAGCAAGTTAATTGCTTTCAATATTTACATGGCGCTGTATGGAGCAATTATACTTCAATTTTACTTCAGTAAATTATTACGCCGTTCTTTTATTCAAAGTAGAACCATTTAATTCTGTTTGGAACAGGGATGAGTAAGTAAAATACCCTACGTAATTTACGATGAAAAATACGCGTATATGGGACTTTACGTTCTGCGGTACCCGTTTCCCTTCACCAAAGATATTAGGTCCTAGCAAAGATATTAGGTCCTAGATACGGCATGGGTCAGTGGTGGGGACGACCGATATATATATCTAACTACATTTTCTTTC
>JAAAKG020161948.1:0-55805 GCA_010014905.2 Druon quercuslanigerum
TGAGACGTGGTTATGGCTGAAATTTTACCGCGATTTTGCTGGGATCGGGTGCAAATTTTCAGATTAGCACCCGATCCAGGCGAAATCCTGCGGTTGTCATTATGACAAATAGTTTAATTATATATATAATATAATATATAATATATATATATATTATATATTATATTATATTATACGTCAAATTTCTAACAAAAATGGTTCATGCTGCCCTGTATGTTCACGCTGGGTTCACCCGATTTAGGATCAAGGGTAAGGTATTGCACGAAAAAAAGCATGCCCGACAACGGTCATATATCAGTAGTTGAGTTTAAAGATTCTCTTGAATGAACATGATTCTAGATTAGTTAATTTGAAATTCATACTTAACAGTCCACTTTACGCTACAATAAATACCAGGAAACAAAAATTTATTTTTAATTTACTAAAATTACTTACATATCTTTGAGGGACATATGAGTGAAAGGTTCTAGATACATGCCCTAAAAAAGGGGTTGCCCTAAACAATAAAATATGTTTGTTCTTGTTGACTTGATTTGGAATTTGTTTTATAAATTGAAAAAAATTGTCCCTGAGTTTAAGGCCTTTAAACGTTTTAATCCTGCAACTTGGAAGCTAGTTTTGGTGTTGGATCTCGGTACTCAAGGATTAAAAATGATATTTTGCATGGTAACATGTGTGCAGTGATGGATAACCTTCAGACTTCTAAAAATTACCCCTAAGAAGGATATTTTGCTTCATTAAGAATTATGAACATAATTTCTCATAAGATAAGTTCTACGATGATTTCGGAAATATTGTTTGAATATTTCAGTTTTCTGAATAATAATTGGAGATCAATTTGAATTCCATTTTTGGGCCTTTAAGTCACCCTCAATAAGAAATGGTAAATTACCGGCTTTTTGGGAAAGATGCATAATTATTTTACTAGGATGTCAGAACATGAGACCGAAACTTACATATTAAAAAGTAATACCGCCTCATGCAAACTATGATACTACCCTCAGAAGTCAATAAGTATTATTTTTAATTAAAGTTGGTTAAAGGCCCAAATATCGAACTCAAATTGCCTTTCAATTTTTTTAAATAGCTATTCAATATTTGAACAATGTTTCTGAAGTTATCCGAAGACATTTTATGAGAAATTATGTGAAAACTTTAAATAGGCAATAGATAGCTCTACAAGGTAGTTTTTGAATGTTTTTAAAAGGCCATAAATATCTAAGGTATATGAAAACACCATATTATATATTTAAAACCCCCTTTGAAAGGGCGGTTTTTTTAGGGTTAGGGGTAGTGTTCTGAATAATGTTAGGGTAAAATTATTGTAAGTTATATCTACTATCAGTTTACTGCCGCATTTATTGCTTTTACTTCAATGGTAATTTTTACAAAAACAAAAATAATTAACACTTTTTTATTTTAAAGGCTTTAGACCACGTGTTAAATTTTTTTTTAAAATTTATGAAAAATTGCACAGTAATTTTGATATCAAATGTAAGAAAATAGGAAGCTGACAACAATGCAAAAACTATTCTATTTATTTTGGGCTACCCTAACACTCATTTTAAAGAGAGCTAGATTCTGTAAAAAAATGGAACTAAAAGGGAATGGCCACCTACAGTATTTTTGGTCAGTCCTTAGATCAAAATTTATATCCATTTATGTACAATATAGCGAAAAAAAGTAAGTCGTCTTCGATCTACTAATAAACAGCAAATCTTAGGTTTTTTCAATCATTAGAATCTGTGGAAACCACTTATAAAATAATTTTCTCGCTATTGAACAATTATAAGGAATGCTAAAATGAATTTTGAAAATAAAATATGAAAATAAATTCTTAAATTCAGGTCCTCATTGCTGATTGCAGTGCCGTTGTATAGTACCGTTTCATCGACATGTCTACGAAAGCTCTTAGAAGCCTGACGTTCAAAAGTAGATTTTATTAAAATTTTCCCTTGTTTTTGATATCTAACTTAAAAAATAATACTTTGGAATTATGACTATTCAATTCTGATGGTAACAGCATTATTCATATATTAAATTTCATTCCAAAATCAAACAAAGTGACCAAAAAATTTTTGGATCATGAGTATAATATTAAAAAAGTCAAACATAGATACAAATATAGTATAGAAAAAGACTATACATATGAAATTTATTTAAAAATGCGACCTAATTTTCACAGTTGAACCCGTGAAAAAATGATCTTTGTTCGATAACTTTATTTATCTAGTAAAATAGTGCATTTTCCCATTTTACAAATCTATTTGATTTCAAAAATGATTGACTAACATACAAACAGCTGAAATGAACATAAGAAATGGTAATTTGGAAATAAATGCTAAATATGTTGATGATTTGGATTTCAAATTGTTAACAAAATGAGGTTAGGTTACTTACCAACCTGAATTGTCTCGTGATCTAAAATACACAGATTATTCATCAGCTCCAAAATACAAACATCAGCGCAGTGTATTTTGATCATCAATCTAATGTCTGGCACTCAGATATTTGAAGTTAATGTTTCGAAAATGTAATGACTCGCGCGAAACACCTGAAACTTTTAACGAAAATGCCGCGGTAGACCTGAACGGACGAAGAACAATTGCATATTGACATTGTCATATGGTTAAAACAAGATCGAATCACCGAAAATCAATTGAGTCAATAATATTTAGCGGAATTTCTACTATCAAAGACGCAAATCACCAAGCGATTTAGCCAAGCGTTTTGATGGTCGAGTTAACAATTTATAATAATCATAATTCAGACTTGCTTAGACTTAGACAGGACAGGCTTCCACACTTTTAACACAAAACAGCAGACGATGTACCCAGGACTAAATGTTAGTCAGGGGCTAAGGGTTCGTGGCCTGAACGAACGCATTTAATCATTTTTTACTACCTGAAATGTTACAACGTTTTTCAGAAATATATTTAATCTCCTTTCAGTAAAAATTTGAGTTTAAAGACCGTATAAACTGACTGAAAAAATATATTAGCCCCCCTCGCGGGGTAACAATATCCCAGCACTGCTCTGGCAACCTTCATTTGTTTTTAAAAACTGGAAATGTTTCGCAAACTAAATATAACTTTCTTATGTGATAGACAATGTTTTAAATCAAACTTTTTTCCTAATGTGGTAAAATAATTTTAAGACATCATTAAATACGCAAATACGCATAATTTATTAACAATCAAATCTTTTTTTTTTGCGAAATTCAATTTCTCATTTTTCCTCTCAGTTTAAATATTTTCGATATCTCGCAATCGAATTTCGACTTGTAAACGTGCGATATACACACATGGTCATCAGTCACGTGTTTCTGTTTCGTTGATTTGGCGCCTTCGCGCGAAAGTAAATTGTATTCTCGTGTAAATAAAAGTGTCAGGCACGATGGGAATTGTGCGATGATCTTATTTTATAGTGTTTTAATTGTGATAGCATCTGTTTACGCAGTTTTTAAATGTGAGTATCGCCTTACTAAAGCACATGTAAATGACAACAAACTGTCATGCATTTTGAGGTTATGTTTGTTCCCCCGGTGTAAATGTTATTGATAATCTAGTTGAAATACGTGCACAAACTGTAAGTTATATAAAAACTGTATTGAACAGACGGATTTCCTGCTTTTTGAATTAAATATAATAATAACTAGCAAAATACAGCTTGCGCCAATAATTTTTCTAACCCCGAAGTCTCCTAAAAAAATTTGTTTACATCCATTCTGTCCAGTATCGGAGGATTAAAAAATATTGTTTACTTGTTTGTACAGGGCATAAGGATCAAGAAGTTTCAGAAAAAATGTCAAAAATTCCATTATCTTCAATTCGACCAAAGCATCAAGACGTCGAATTTTTGACTGATGATGAAGACGATTTTGAACCAAAGCCGAATTTATCAAAATTTAAAAATAGTAAATTGGAAGATTCGAGGTCCAAGTTTCAGACAATCCTGAAGCTTGGCAAAAGAAAAGGAGATTTTAACTGGAACTCTGGCAAAAGTGTCTTGTCGAAGGGTATCAAACGAAAGATTGAAAACGAAAGTAAAACTAACGTGGTAGAGCTAACAGACGATGAAAGTGAAGATATTTCGCCGAAGAAAGAAAATGTTCTACCTGGATCTTCTGCGCAAAATCATACGTCTCTAATCCAAATCGAGGTCCCAACAGAGGTTTTGATTCATCGTCGGTTAATGATCTCTTCAGTTTCTGTAGATTTTCCAGTGAGACCGTATCCTTGCCAAACTGCTGTGATGAGCATGGTAAGCATTTATTATATTTACAGGGTGCCTAGCAATCCGGGATATCCGAGACTTGTGTGGCCATAAATTTAAATATAAATTTTTATTATCTATGAAAAATTATAATTAAATTATGCGATTCAATGCTAATAGCGTGTGAAGATTTGAAGGTCCAATTAGAAGCTGAGAAATCTTGAAAATTTACCAACCAATATATAGCACAGGCAAAAAGTGTTTCCACTAATGCCAGCATAAAAAGGAAACGTAGATAAATTTCTTGTGTTTTTTTTCTGTATTATTAATGTTATTTTTTGTCGGTATGTTTTTAATTTATAAATGCGACATTTATGAAAATTTTTGTTTCTAATAAATTCCCGATCATATTATCCTGAATTTTGAATTTGAATCTTTTGAGTTCTAAATGTTTTTTTCATATTGAAGCTTGCAAAAATTTGAATCCCAATGTTCAATAATATACACGTATAAAATGTAAGCTTTCAATATTATTCAATTGAACAAGTTTAAATTAAATTACGTTAAGCTACAACATTTGAAATTCTTATATATTCTACATTTAAAAGATTTGTGTTTAAAAAAGGTAAATCCATGTTTTTATGTGCAATGCTTTAAATTTTAGCATGAACCAATACTTTTTTAAATGTTGAAAATTTTATAATATTTGAAGCAATTTTAAGTTAGAAACATTAAAAATTATACATTTTTCAATTCATCGATTAAAATTAAACACTTTTATGATAAGTTAAATTATTAATTTAAATCTTTTGAAATTAATAATTGTTCAATCGTTATTTATATATCAAAAATCCAAAATTTTCGTTGCAAATTAAAAAATTACAAAATTAAAATTCTAACCTACAAATTTAAAATTTAGAACTCTGAAATATTAACGATTCACGGTTTTCAATTAAAAAATTCAGTTTCAAATTATGTAAATTTCAATATTTTATTCATAATTTCTGATTTGAAATAAATAATCAAATACTGCTAAAGACTAAAATTATCCTTTTTTTAATTTCTATTATCAATTTTCAACGGCTTATAAATTTCATATTTTAGAGTAAAGCAATATTTAAACTTAGAATTTAAGTTAAATAAAAGCTTTTAATTATGAATCTATTAATTTTAAATAGTTTTTAAATAGAATATAGTTTATAAATTTTCAGTTAGACTTTTACATTTCTTTAACTTATAAGGCTTAATTAAAACATCAATTTTTAACGATAAAATCTGTAAATTTCTTAATTTGAATCAGATTCAAAAGGTATAATATGGAAAATGTTTTAACTTAAATATTTTAGAATTTACGTATTGTAAACTAAACGATTTAATAATTGATAAAGTTGAAATTTGAGATATTTAAAATTGCGTTTACATCATATGATATGAAATTCTAGATATTTCAAATGATTAAGTATATATTTTTTACTTTTGCAACATTCTCGGTTAAAAGTAAATTCACTGTCACTTTACGATCCAGTGGGTACCATTTCTTGTAATTGATCAGATTGAGGAAAAAATTCAAAAAGGTCGGAAACTTGACAAATGTTAATGTTTAATTAGAAGCTTTTTTCAAATTTTACTTTTCTTCATGTTTAAATTTGTTTTAAAAATTGTTATACTATGTTTAATAAACGCATATATTGTGAGAGTTTTCTAATTAATTTAAAGAAATTTTTTTATACTTTTTAAATTTTTCGCTTTGAGTAGGTTAAAGGTATAACACATATATGTCTAGTATATGATGCTAGGTTGAAATATTTCTAACCACTCATTCAAAAATATTGCGAAAAAAGTATAAATAATAAAATGTTCTTTGGCTTATATTCTATCGAATATAATTCATGTTCTAACAGAAACGTGCTGATTTTACTTGTATTCATTTATTTATTTATTTATTTATTTATTTATTTATTTATAATAATCGTTTATAAATCCATTGTTCAAGTTAAAGAAATTTTTCAATGTTAAAAATTTATTTCTTCTAAGTTCAGTCCTTTGTCGAATTAAAAAATTTAGCCTTCAAAATTTCATCCTGCCTTGTTTTAAATTTTCTTTTAGAAGTATTATAATGTCTTATGTTCCTGATACACATGATTTTTTAGTTACCATTTCAATGTATTTTCTTTAAAACTTATTCTAGAACGGTCCCCTTAGTAAAATATACCGATCCCAATAAAAGATTTGTAATTTTGTAAACTGTTCAAGTATCTCTTAGCACTTCTTTAACTGATAATGAGGAACGAAATTCAAACACATACATCACAAGAAAAAACGGGGAAACCGTTATTTTCGTTCTGGAAATTTTATATATCTGTTTCTTTTTATCAAATTAATATTTTTTAGGCAGAAATGTTATATAAGTAAAATATTAAGGAACTCGGAGTAACGCCACCATTGACACATTTTGACACTTCTTAACAATGCACATATTTTCCTACTATTAAAAAATAACAACTAATGCTACTATTTCCTGACATCGTACGCTAATTAAACTATTTTTTCATTTTGCCTTTAAACATATTTTAAGTCTCCTTTGCTAGATTGGCTAAATCTAGAAGGTTAAGGGGCTTAAACCTATTACTGTATTTTAAGGAGTACAGTGTATTTTAGATGATCCCGAGTAATTTCATGAGATTTCAGCGAATTTCGTAGAATTATGGAAAATTTGAAGAGTTTAAAAATTTTCTAAGGAATGTTACAATATTAGAGGGATTAATAGGATTAAATAGGATTTAAAAGAATTTCTTTAGATATCCAAGAATTGAAAGAAATTGAAGAGTTATTCAGAGATTTCATAATATTTCAACAGAACTGAAGGGGTTTTAATCGATTTTAGTGGATTTAAAAGCTTTTTGATTAGTTTAAAAAATGTCCAGGGATTTCAAGTGGCTTATCAGATTTCTTGTCTTTTTTCGAGACTCCAGAAGATATTAGAGATGTCATTTTTTCAACATCTTGAATGGTATTACAGTTTACAAGAAGTTTTAGAGGACTTTATTCGATTTTGCTAGGATTACTAGTAATATCACAAGTTTTAATAAATTTTAGAATCTTAAGAAATTTAATCGGATTTTAAAAGAACGTTGAATTTTTAAAACTTATTTCAAAGAATTTAAGGAGGTTTTCAAATGTTTAGTGGGTTTTATAGGATTTTATAGGATTTCAGAACATTTGAAAGCGGTTTATAAGGGTATCCAGGATATCATCAATGATTTCTAGGAGAGTTCAAAGTATACGAACGGATTTCTAAACAACTTTAAGCAATACATACAGTTTCACGAGACTTCAAAGTTTGTAAGGTTCTTCATTAAAAATTTTTAAAAAATTTAACTCTAATTTCTTAATTTGCAGCTGATCAAGGGATGTACGAATAAACAAAACTGCCTTCTGGAAAGTCCGACTGGGAGTGGAAAAACTTTGGCTCTTTTGTGCAGTTCCCTTGCCTGGCAGGATAACTTCGCACGTGAGTTTTTAAATTTTATTTATATTGAGCGGATCTTAATTCTTAAAAATAAGATTGCACTTGTTTTTTCTATTTCAAAATTCTGAAGCGAAACTATAAATTTTTCACCATAGAAGTTCGGTGCCTGAGAGCAATATCTTCTAAAATGTGCTGAAAGAATATAGAGGCCAGTCACATAATTTAGGAGACGTACTAGGTAGCTAGGTACTAGGTACTAGGTAAGATTGTTAATCGATTTCGATATTTCTAACTGATAGAGCCAAGAGTTCAAAATAATTAATAAAATTCAAGATTTATTCCGACTTTAGATTGTTTGAAAATATGTACAAATTTGTTAAAATAAAATGTTGGAAGAGAGCAAAGACAGAAGTTTAATAATATTTGAAGTAGTAGAAATAATTCTACAAAACTGGCGTTTTTTACATCTTCAGTTATCATTTTTATAAAGAAGCTCAGATAATTTATACTGCCGGCTTTATAAATCGGGTTTCTATATTTTTAACTGCTTTGGTGAATTTATAGATTTTAGAGATTCAGTCATATCGTATAGTTTTTGTCAGAAATTTAGGACAGTTTATGTTTGAAAGTGTCTAGTATGCGTCATTGGACTTAGGATTAGACTTGTGATTTTATTTGAAAAATCGCCTGTTTTGTTTAAAAGGAAGTTTATATTTTCCAGAAAAGGAATTAGTTTTTAAATTATTGAGATGCAAATCTTGGAAAGAAGTTTAATTTAGCTCTAAATGCTAAAATTAAAATAATTTTACTAAAAAATTCCCTGAAGTATTATTAAAATCAGCATTTTTTCATTACACCTTATACTGATATATCATTTTAAAAAACTCCCCTTGTATATTTTATTACATTTTAGTTTTTTGATTGGAATTAAAATAAAATTTTTAAAAAATAGTGAAAAAAGGAAGGAAGAGAATTTGGAGGCTGCCTTCTTTTCGTTTCCTCGTTATTATTATTATTATTTTATTAATTTGGAAGGAGTCATTTAAGAAAGTATTGTCCAAACTTGATCGTTCTTTCTTGATTATTTCTTTCGAAGATAAAAATAAATACATTTTGTATTTAATGGGGTCGATGCATGAAATTTAGTTAATATATATCTTCAATACTATTTTTTGAATACTCAGTAACATTGTGCAACATTCAATGTTTTTTGAATATATCATTGTTGACAAAAAAATGTTTAAAAAAGTATCGAAATCCCGATTCAAAAACTCTGTGAGCTTGTAACGTCACGCCCGATAAACTGCCGAACGAACCAGAATAATGATCAATTGACTAACGAAGTATCTAGCAGACCGCTTTTTAAAATTTAAAATACAATTTCTAACAGAGATATTTGACATAGCCAACTCTCACTAAAAAAAGACAATTTTACTTAAAATATGAAATATAAAAAAAATATTGATGAATAATATCATTCAAGTAATTGAGAATGAGATGTTTCCAAAGATAACTTCAAGTTTTTGTCAACTAGATGTTCGTAATCACGAGCACACGTTAGTCGGATTTCTTTCGCTTTACATTTCACAAGTCTAATAATAATGGTAGCCTCGTATAATGAATAATGTTCTGTACGTGGTTGCAAGTACAATAGCAAGGACGATACACAAAAAATATTTATAAGGTTGCCGATGGGCACAGAAGTGTGAAAGAAATGGGCCAAAGCCGTTGGAAGAACCGGTATGGATAAAGTTTCATCCAAAACTCAGGCATATATGGTCGTGAAGATCATTTTATAGTAAGTAATTTTACCCTTAAATCTTCAATTTTATAGTAAGCATGTATAATCTACTCTAGGATTTAGTGAAATTCTAGGCATTTTAAAAAATATTTTTGTCCCTTCTTTTTACTGTCAACCAGTTTTAAAACAATAAATCATACAATAGGTTATGTGTGCTGTTTACAAATTCAATCGCTAGCGGTCATATTAGATTCCCACACCAACCTGACAACCTGCTACTCAGAATGAAGTACTTCCGAAAATCAGCCGAACCAATCAGATTTTCCCGAAAAAATTCAAAAACTATACTTTTTAAAAATTAAAAAAAACATATTCAACCTTATTTTGTTTAAACTTCCCTTCCATAGTTACATTATTTATTTGGCATTTTTTTAATTTTACGGGAGGGGGGGATTTGAAAATATGCCACAACTCCATTTCCAAGAAATCTGTAGTTATGTTTAAATTACAAATTTAAACTTAAACCTTTAAAGTATTTTTAAGTTTTGGAACAGTTAAATATTCGATTTGAAGAAACCGGACAAATACTGGGAATTTGAAATCGTTCTTATAATTGGCACTCTGCTCTTCTGGCATCGGGAAACATGTTTTCTAGAAGCAGTTAATTTTCATTTTTCCTCGAAGGAGTGAAACTTTAATGAGAGCGTGATAGCTCGAGGACTGTCTAAGTTTTGTATAAGCTAACGGGTTTCTAATTTTTTGAAATTTACACGGCTGACGAAAATTTCAGGAGTCCGTCGAAAAGAGCAGCTGCTCGTCGTCTCTACACGAAACTCGTTGGCGAGTTAACGACCGTCCGTCACGAGACAATTCCCGGAGAAACGCGACTACGTTGGATAGAAAGGATATAAAATATAGAGATAAAGTAGAACTGTGGACGTCGACACAAGTCCTTGTTTAAACAGGGGCTAGGACTGAACAACGACTTGCTGTCACCTTATTCGCCATTATGAAACCGCTCTGCTCGCAATTCAGTTCTGTCTCTGTTTCTCATTGTCTGTTCCTCTTTCTGTGAAACGAGTTAAAGGTTCCCTGGTGGTCCCTAGTGGTTGTTGCCAGGAATCGGAATAGGTCTTCTCATTCTTCTTCTTCTTCTTCTTCTTACACCGGTACAAGTTAGAGAAAGAGGAATTAACAGTTTTGTGACACGCTATTTCGCTATTCTTGAAGCATTTATTATGAGAAGGTGGGGGAATGGAATCACCCTGTATTTTACATCCCGTTCGGATTAAGGGACGATTTTGACGTTCTCGAGAAGCTCGATTGTCCCCAGGTTTTATGACTGTCGTTTCGAAGACTTCTTCAGCCCATCCCATTCGATATTAACTCTGGAAGTAATGTCGGAATCTAAACGATGCTTCATTGTTTTTGATGAACCCCGTAAACGATTCATGTATCAGTGCTTAACGTTCTAGAGTTTTTATAGAATTCAGCTTTCGTGGGAGGCGCATCAATTTTCGGACCTGGCAAGGGGAAGGAAAGGGACATGAACTGTGTCTGACACTACCATTTATTTACCGAAAAGCATGTGACCAACTCACTATTTTCCATCATTTGCATTCTGCCTTAATACTATTTTCTATACTTTTTATTTTTCTGAGTTTCCATTTTACATAATTTTTATTCTTCTGAAGTACCGTAAAACGGGCCTAACCGGGGCACATGGGGGTATCGGGCCGCTTATAATTTTATATTTCATAATTTGGTTTATTTTTTCTTGATAAAAATCCGAAAGATTTTTTATTGTTTTCTGTAAAATAAACGTAAAACTTTTTTAGGGGCTGTTTGCTCAATTGCCGTGGGTAACTTTTCATAAAAAAAAAACTTATATGAAACTGTTTTTTTCTGTATTTTTGTCAAGTCGACCAAAAACACTTGCTAAACTTTAATTTCAATTTTTTTTAGATTTGTGTCACCTATCATATTGTACATTGCCTTAACAAAATTATCTGAAGTTGTAAGCAAACTAAGATACTTTGTCTTAGTTATAGAAGGATTTTTATAGAAGGTATCTAATTTTTCGGGGAATGCGGAACATGGTGTAAAAATTATAATACCTAAATTAGATCGACCTGTTCGTCTGAGTACTCTGATGATCAGTTGCTAAATGCTATTCTGGAAAGTGTTTGCTATTATCGCCATCATTACTTCTTAATTGTGTGACCTTGTATTGATAAGCTTATAGTGGGAAGCAAAAAATAAAGTTATACTCTCACTAAAAATAAACATTTATTTTTATGTTGCATCTCATCATATTTATTCAATTTAATTTAGAGTAACGGTATAGGCTTTCCATTGAATGTAGAAGACTTACCCCGTACTGAGGGGTAAAAACGGACACACTTTGGAATGTAAGTACTACTTATCGCTAAATTAAATGTTCTAATTTCAGGATAAAAGAGGAAGAGTTAGACATTGTGCGTGTAAATAATTAATATGTAATTTTAATTACTTCCGTTAACATACTAAGAAAAACATATAAAAAATGTCGTCCTTAGCTCTATTTTACGGTACTTTTATGTATAATTTGTATTGTTCCTAATTTCTGTTTATATAATTTTATTTTACCGAAATGCCGTTTTACATCATTTGTATTTTATTGAATTACTATACTTCTAATTTTTATTTTACTGAGTAACCATATGCCCTAGTTTCTATTTTCCCAGATTTTCATTAATCATATATAATTTTTATTCCTCCGAATCCTCATTTAATATAAATTTCATTTGAAAGAAAAATGGCGTACGCATACAAATAATGGCACAAAATCCCAATCGGTCAGTCAAAATGTCTAATTTGAATTTCTGATTGGCTTATTCGAAATTCGTACTAAAATATATGCGGTTATCCTTTTTGTAAAAAATGAAATTCCTGTTAGATGACAATTCATCAGAATAAAAATGATAACAAATTGCGATTTGGAAGAATAAAAATGATAAATCAAAATTATGGCAAATTTTTAATCGTTGAAAAGATAAGTACACCAAATATAAATTGGGATAAACCAAATCTATGTCTAATGAGAATTGCGAACTATCAAAATGATGTCAAATAGTTATTCGAAAAATCAAAATTCTTTCAAATGGTAATACAGAAAAGTCAAATTATGTCAAGTGGTTATTCGGTCAAATCAAAATGATTTGGAGTAGTTCGAATAGTAATTCGAAAATGTAAGAACAGTCGCAAATCGTAATGCGGAAGTACAAAAATGAGGCAAATTGATAATTTGAGTATATACAAATTATAGTTAATCGTTTTTCGGTCATATCAATTTCGGTAAAATAAACATTAAGGAAAAATGTGCCTGTGACGCGGGCACAACATCGTCGCGCGCTTCGCAAGTTTGGTTGCTCCTAGGGTCAAAGCATCGACAACTGTAATTTGCTGATGTTGAATTCTGTTTCGTTAACGCTCTTTCGGATTTAATGAACACATTTTCATTACGTATCACGCGCTTCGCACTCGATTGAGTCCAAAATGCGAACGTTTCTACATTATGTTCAACTCTATTATATCAAATGTATATTTAATTCATATATGTACCTCTGTCTGAGAAGTTGTTTCTAATTTTTCATTCAATTCTATTATCAGCTATTTTTAAATTTATTTTTCATTTATTTTTAAAATTTACGATTAGCATTGGTATTGAAACTAAAGTATTTTTATGGTCTTGTTTTTATAATTCAAAAATAGGCATCATATTAAAAAAGTTGTTATCGAAGCTTTTATTGTAACTTACGTCGTTTTTCCATAAATGTAATTTGTTTATTTTCAATTTTATTTTGTACTATTTAAACTAAAAATACACATCGTAGCATAAGGTCGTGCAAAGCACATTTGTAGATTATTTTTTAAAAAGCTAATTTTTTTATTTTTAAGATATTTTAATAGTAAGTATTCATAACAAATTCGCAACTTTTTTTGAAAGAGAAAAACTTTTGTCCTTTCATTTTTCCCGTCTCCTGTGCAGTTTTTCCAAAAATTTAACATTTTTAATCTTACTTTTACGATTAAAAGAAAATCTACTGATCCTATATAAAAGTTATCCATAACAAATTTGTAGATCCTTTTTGGGCGAACAACTTTTGTATACTAACTTTTCTTGTACCTTGTATTGCTTTGTAAAAAATTTAATTTTTTTATTGTGAATATTATTTTTTACGATTTATGCAAAAACTACGCGTACTACCAAAAAATAATTCATATAAAATGTGGATTAATTATCACTCTTTTTTGGAAGAGCAACTTTTGTCTAATTTTTCTCATAGCTTGTGTCGTTTGTTAAAAAATGTTGTTTATGCCATTTTTAAATATTGTTTCTTAAGAATAAAACAAAACTTACGCATCCTATGCAAAAATTGTTCATAACAAATATGTAACTTTTTTAATTAAACAAATATTCTTCTATTATTTTGTTTCAAAGCTTATACCGTTTGTTCAAAAAGTTAATTTTTGTTATTTTTAATGTTGTTTTTTGCGAATAAAAGTAAAACTACATTTCGTATAAAAAGGTTATTAATAAAAAATTTGTTGATCTTTTTTCAGCACTCAATTATTTTGTATCAATTTTTTCGGATATTGCATAGAATTAACGCAAAGTGGATGTTCTGTTATTTTTTGTTCAATCGAAATTTGAATTTGCGATTTTTCGAAAAAATTCCAAAATTTGTTTTGGTATTCTTCTAGGGATTTCAAAAAGCAACGTTTGTTTTCTCTTAACTTTTTTATATATTGCATTGTTCGGCATAAAATGTTCATTTTTTGTGTTTTTGGATTTTGAAAACGCTATAACTCTGATAATTTCCTTTTTATCAAAAAAAGTTATGAGGATAAATTGTTCGAGCTTCCGAGTACTATGAATAGCCGTACATAGAATTCTTAAATATTGAAATAAATGGTCTCCACAATTTTTCAAATGCTCTCACTTTTTTCATTTTCACCCAAAATAGCTGGTTAATGAATAAAACAATACCTTCTCAACATGATGAGAATCTAATAAAATTTGGGGAATGATCATGCTCCTCGTTTTGATAATGGAAAGAAGATGAAGAAAGAATGTCCTTATACTTATGAACGATCAAATAAACAACATTTTTTACTGGTGACCTTGTAAACAAGAAAAAGTGCTAAAATATTTGTTTATTCATAATGCATATTTTAAATTATGGTCAAAACAATATTTATGGATAAAATACATTTTGGAAAAATATTTCGTTCATTTGAACGCTGAGAACTTCAGTTACAAAAGAAAGTTTCCTATTTGATTATTTTCATCCCAGAAGAATTGACTTTAGTGACTCAATATGTCATTTTAGAAATTCGAAAACTTCAAATTTTGGCAACTTTCTATTCAAGAACTTTTAACATGATATTTAACGTACCTGTATCGACTTGAAATAAGGACCTAAATCTTGGAAAGGGAGCATTTTTTAAGAAATGATTCAAGATTCACAGTGAAATTCTCAAGGCTCGCACATAACGTGTAACCGATGATAATAAAAAAAATGGTACACATACATATATACGCCTTATGTGCGGCTTCGGCAAGTAACGTAGAAAGTTGCAGCGAAAGAAACGCAGCAACTAGTTATTTAGCCATTCTTAGCTGCCATATTAATTTAAATTATTCAGCCGTTTATTTCTCCCTAATGACTCTCATGTGCCTTTGGTTGGCTATAATTTTGTCTACCGTGTGCATGTCGCTAATTGCGTGCGATTCGCGCAATTTCTAAACAATTACGCGCCTATGATTACAATATTTGTCCTGAACTGGGTAGTACCAGCTTGTAGAAGAAACTTGCTATGTCTTAATTGTCTGATTCTTTGTCACATAACGTAAAAACTCGTACAAAGATTCAAACATTATCCTTTTTTTATTGCAAACTTTTCTTTAAACTTCCGAAACCTTTTAAAATGATTTCTCACGAGGAGACACATATTTCCTATGCCCCGAAATATTTTTAAACTGTTTCAATTTTAAATATTTTTTTTCCTAAAATCGGTTTGTATCAAAAGTTTTCCTTAAGTATTTTCGAATTCAGCTGCTTTTGTAGTAGTTTTGGTAATTCTAAATTCTGATGCTTTCAAATTAGGATTAATTGGTTGAGGGTTGTTTATTTCTATAAAAGATCCTTCTTGATTTCGCTTGTAATAAAAATATATATAATTAGCAGAGATTCAGAGTCGTTGAAATTTAATAGTTATATAAATCAAGGGAACAAGTTTCTCTGGAAGTGCATTTTCGATCTAATGGATCTTATCTAATGCGTATCCAAGTTCTAATCGAAAACCAACTTCCATTAACTCGCATCTCATAGTGGCAGTTAGAATGTTCGGCAGAACTTGGAAGAGCGTCATTGTACCTTTGATAAGCCTCTAGGAAATTAAGGGGTCGCAAATCGGTCTCGATGATTCAGAGCTTCATCCTGCATGTTTTCACTCAATTTTGGATATATTTTACTTATATTACTCATATCCGAATTATTTAACTGATTTACATTTAATAAACATATGAAAGGCGCCCAATTAGATATGTAGGTTAATAAAGTTCATGTGCATATACTACTTTAAATATTGGTTTTACAATTCCATAACTGATTGCATCCATTGATAAATAACGGCCTAATATCATTTTTACAGTTGGTGGAAAAATTATAATAATAATTAAACTGGTTGAACTGGAAAAACTGAAGAATTTTATAATATCAGAATATTCCCCGAAAAAGTGTACATGTTACTTACGGAGGAAAGTCATGAAGAATTTTTCATTAGTATAAATTCTATGAAATAATCTGTTGTAATTGAATTTTAACGTTTTTCTGTTTGAAAATTTTAAGCTTTAACGCTTATAATTTTTATTTTCATAATTGTTAATATTTCAATTTAAAATTGTGCACACTTCTCCAATTCCAAATTAAAAATTACATTGTTAATATTTATGCAAATAAGTTCTTCAGTTTTCAGTGCTACAAATTCTTAATTGGTTTCTCGTTTAAGTTTTAGATTTTTTAATATGTTAATTTGAAACATTTAAAATCAAAATTTGTTCGATATTAAACGCTTTAAAATGAAAATTATACAATTCAAAAGGCTTAAAAAGGAAAATGAAGTTAAATGCCTCGCATTTAAAGTGATAAAATAAATTTGAAACTGTTAAATACAATATTTAAACAGATTTTGACTACTTAATTTTCAAATAATGTTAAAATAAAATTATTGAATTATATTCACAGTTAGAATGTTTTAGCTCGGATATTGGAAAATTTCGACTGCTTTAGAAACTATTTATTTTTTAACACTTCCAAATATGGATTTTTTATTTAGAATCTTCCAATTTTTAAATACTTTAAATTAATAATGTTTTCGATTGCAGCTTCGCTTACGGCCATGTGACGAGTGGGTCACATGTCCTGATTCCTACCTTACCGACATTTTTTATTTCCTAACTTATATATAGTTTACGCGCGAAGCGCCACGCCGATTAAAAAATTTGCGATAATAAATAAGAAAGACCAAGAAAGGTGGGTCTAGTCCTAAACTTTAATAATTATGAAAAAGCAAACAAAAATATTTTCTAAATTTTTTGTTCATATTTATAAAAATTTAAGACCAGATACACCTTTTTTAGTGCTCCTTATTTATTATCCAAAATTTTCAACTCGATGTGGCACTTCGTGTGAAAGTAAGTTAGGAAATAAAAAAAGTATCGCTAAGGTAGGAATATGGTGACGTGAGCCACTCATCACATGGGCGTCAAATGTGAGATTGTTTTTTTGTTGTTTTAACTGCAGGTATGTAGTTATATTTCTCAATTTTATAATTCTTTTTTAAAAACGACAGTTCTAAATTCTTATATTTTATAGCAAACCTAAACTTTTTCAACGCTTATTAATTAGAAAGCTTTAATTTTAAATATTAAACTTTTACAAGGTTCTATGTATAATTCGATAACTTAAAATAGTTTGAAATGTGAATTGCTTAATTATTGTAAAGAGTATAAATTTAAAATAATCACAATAAATATTTGCCATCATGGTGAAAGAATAATTCGGTTAAGAGATATGAATGGATGGGTGGGAATTCAAAATCAGGATACAGAAAGAGTACTAGTTACTTTGGGGATCCAAGAACAAACTATAACAGAGATAAACTAGTTGGTTTATGCTTAGAAAGAAGTATGCTTTTTACAAATACTTGGACTTTGTTGTTGCGGATGAACGACTAAGAGAGCCAGTCAAAGATACAAGGGTCATGAGAGGTTCTGAATGCAATACTGATCATTACCTTCTGATCTCCAAAATTAACTTAGGTCGGGAATGGAGAAAAAAGAGAACCAAGAAAACAAAACAAACACGAATCAGAATTCAGAATTTACAGAAACCGTACGTGCGAATAGATTTCCCAAATAAGTTAATCGAAAGCATAGATAAGGCAACTTGGGAAGCGCTTATACGAAATAAAAATATAGAGGGCGCATGGACTATGTTCCGGGATATAATTGTTAGATGTGCGATCGAAATGTGTAGTACCGCGGTTATAGGAAGAATTTCTGGCGACATGGTGGAATAATGTAATTCAGGCTGTCCAAAAAGCAAAGAAAGATGCGTACAGGAAAACTGTGAATGTCGCAGGTCTTAGCGATGAGTAAAGAAATAGATGTATAAATGATTACAGACACGAAAAGAGGATACTCAAGCGATTAATTAAGGAAAGTAAAGATGAATTTAAGGCAGAGGAAGCGAAGAAAATACAAAATGACTTTGAAGGAAGCAAGCGACTACTTTATAAAACAATGAAGGGAAATAAAAGTACAGAATTTGTCAACATGCGAAATAGTAAAGGGGAAATGCAATATGAGGCAGGCGGGAATATAGACGCTTTCAGAGACTATTTTAGGGGACAATCTGGAGATGAAGCTATAGGGCACCACAACTGCGATGTAGAACACGATGTGTTAGAAAACTCAATTGACAAAGTCTGTATCACGGAGGTTATGGATATAATCAAGAACTTGAAAAACGGTGAGGCTCCCGGGGTAAACAGTATTAACGCTTAAATGCTTAAAGACGGTGGCGAATACATACCGCATAGACTGTGCGAACTGAAAAACGAGATCATCGTACCAATATGCAAAAGAATGGGAGATAAGAGCGACTGCAATAATTGCAGAGGAATTATCTTATTAAGAACCGCAAGTAAAATATACTTAGAAATACTTATTCGTAGGGTAATGAAAATAACAGAAAAAAAGATTTGGGAAATCCAAAGTGGTTTTATGCCAGGAAGGTCGTGTACGGATAAAATATCTAGGTTAAGGCAAATCACAGAAAAAATTTTGAGAGTAGGAAAAAAAGTTTTCTGTTCATTTGTTGACCTAGAAAAAGCTTTCGACAATTTAGATAGAAATAAACTTTGGCAAGTCCTGAAAGAGTGATGCGTTATGTCTTCAGTGCTATTTATATTATTTATGGACAAGTGTTTGAGAGTGGCTCTTTTCGAAGAGGAAGGTGTGGATCTCGAAACAGTAAGGGCACATTGGTTAGCGTTCGCAGATGATAAGGTTGTCGCATGGCAGAGCCTATCGAAGGCTTGCAAAGAATGTTGAATAAACTGAATGCAAGCATGAAGAGCTTGGCCCTCAAAATTAACGTAAATAAAACATAAACTCTAGTATTCGAAGGAAAGAGTAAGAAAACAATATGCAACATTGTATTAAATGAATGAGAATTAAACAAGGTGAGAAATTCTTATACATGGTAGCTTATTTACTAGAGACGGGAACATAGGCGAGGAGCTAGATAGGCGAATAAACGAAGGTAAGGGACCCGAGTGAAAATTTTTCGACTTGGTTTCGAATATTGAATGTCTTCACGACAGGATTATTTTCGGGTACAGCACATAGAGTCGCAGATGGAAGAGATCCTCTACGTAAAATGGTCTGGAACTGTGAAAAAGAGGGCAAAGGAGCGTTTCTGTACGAAGCAGCGGAGGAGGCTGCTGAAACAACCGGGCTTAATACTATACGTATAATACTTCCGGGAACAGCTCTTCGAGAAGAGGATGCACAGCTTCTTCAACAGAAATGTGGAGGATCAGTCGGTGTCGTGTGAGCTAACTTTGGCTTTCCTTAAATCACGCAGATTGAAGTCGGTCACGGAGGGTTTCTTTTTGGCATGCTAAGATGGTGTCATTTCCACCTTAACATACTGTCGCCATATTTTGAGCCAATACATTCCCGATGATAGCTGCAGGGCGTGTCATGCACATCCCGAGCATCTAGGACACATACTATCTAGTTGTCCAACTCATGCGGGAATGACCTACATCCAAAGGCACAATGTGGCACTAAGAGTGCTTTATTTACCATCTCTGTCACTCTTACAGCATTTACCTTAAAATCGATCCGCAAAACGCTCCTAGGGAAATAGAGTCAAGTAGAGGATGAGAAGTGCCGCATATACTGGAACTTTATATGCTCGAAAATAGTTTCTGTTGCACACTCGAGGCCGAACATCGTTCTCCTTGACTTTGCGAAGCGAATCATGTTCGTTATCGAATTTTTGGCACCAGCTGACAAAAACATCATAGCCAAGGCGAATTAAAAGAACGAGAGGTGTAGAGACCTTGTAAGGGAGTTGCGACGATTGTACCCGAAATATTCTGATAAATTAATCGTCCCTATTGTCGGCGCTCTTAGAGTTGCCAAGCTTTCACTGGTTAATAGCCTGAAAAGCATCCCTTCGTGTGAGCAATGTGCTAAAACACTTGCAGGGTAAATTAAGAAGGCGGTCGTCCTTGGGTCGCTCCGTGACCTCAGGTGATTTTTTTAAACTTGAAACTTTCAAATATCACGGTAGTTGTTGCTGATCAATCTGACTAGCAAACACCCCAAGTAAGTATCCTTACAAAGTCTTCATGTGAGGTTCCCCACTTGCGTCCATTAGTATCTAAAGTTTTTTGTTTCAGGCGTCATTCACTCTACTCACACTCTTTTTATTAACTGTTTGCCGCCATACTTTTTTGTCCATGAATTTTTTTCATGCAGGCCCTCGTGTTTAGATAACTTCTTATGTCCCTTCTAACTAGGGTCTTATTCACACATGCTAATCATTCTTTCGGCGGTCTGCCTCTGGGCACGCTGCCATTTACTTATGTTGATACACTTGTTCCGCTGGTCGTTCACCCTTCATTCTCTTAACATGCCCGAACCATTTTAACCGATTTCTTTCCCATGTCTCAACTAGCGTCTCTTCGGCACCACATTCTTTAAGGATCTTTTGCTCACTTTGCTTACTTTGTCCATCAGAGTTTTCCCGCATATTATGCGCAAGAATCTCATGTCAATCGCGTTAATTTTACTCTGATCTTTTTCTTGATAGGTCCATGTCTCGCTTCCGTATAGCATAGTCGGTACAAATATAGAATTATGTATTGCCATTTTAGCCTTATTTGATATATTTTTACTGATTTTTTTAACTTGAAACTTTCAAATATCTCGAAAAATAGGCACTCTATGAAAAAATGTTATGAATCAAAATTCAATCACTCTGAGGAGTGCATACACTGATGTTAAAATCGGTTGAGACAAATCATACGCATTTTTATCCAAAGAATCTGAATATGCGTTAAACAATGGGGTTCCTATTTAAGATTTCGTACTTGCCCCCACCACCACCCCAGGGGGCGGTGTGCGGGAAACGGATTTTAACATCAGTGTATGTAATCCTCAGAGTGATAAAATTTTGATCCGAAACATTTTTTCATAGAGTGCCTATTTTTCGAGATATTTGAAGGTTTCAAGTTACAAAAATCACCCGGTATATTCAATCAATGCATTTACGGATTTTCGTTACATTATTCTTGTTTGACGAGGATACCGAAAATGTTGTTTGTTTTTACGTATTTCTAACGGCTTAGAAGATCCTTCTAGAAAGTTACAATTCCAATTTTTTTGAAGAAAATTTTCAAGGGTTTTACTCGTTCAGACTCACAGAATCTGAATTTTTTAATTTAAAAAAAAAAAGTAAATTAATAATTAGAAATTTTTCATTTATTAATATTAATCTCATTTATGATCCGAAAAAGGTTCGATCATCGCAGCCAAGACAAGGCTCGACTTGAGGCAAGTAAACGCTCTCTTACCTCCCGTGACCATAAATGTAAGACGAAGGCTCATGTCTCGACTCGGTTTTGAGACGCAGTCATCGATATCTCGGAGACGAACTCAAGACATCACCAAGTCGAACTGAAGTTGAACAATTTTTACTCAGGGGGTTATTGGTAGAGCAGGCCCCCTTATCAGAAGTAAAAATATATCATATAAGGCTAAAATGGCAATACATATTTCAATATTTCTACCGACTTTGCTATACGGCATCGAGACATGGACCAATCAAGAAAAAGATCAGGGTAAAATTAACGCGGTTGACATGAGATTTTTGCGCATAATATGCGGGAAAACTTCGATGGGCAAAGTGAGCAACGAGATAATCCTTAAAAAATGTGGTGCGAAAGATACTCTAGTTGTCACATAGGAAATAAATCGGTTGAGATGGTTCGGGCATGTTGAGAGAATGAAGGATGAACGACCAGCGAAACAAGTGTATCAAGGTAAAGTAAATGGCAGCGTGCCCAGAGGCAGACCGCGGAAAGAATGATTAGAATGTGTGAATGCGACCCTAGTTAGCAGGGACATAAGAAGTCATCTAAGCACTAGGGCCTGCATAAAAAAATTCATGGACAGAAAAGTATGGCGGCAAACAGTTAATAAAAAGACTGTGAGTAGAGTGAATGACGCCTCAAACAAAAAACTTTAGATACTAATGGACTCAAGTGGGGAACCTTACATGACGACTTTGTGAGGATCTTCACGGGGGTGATTGCTAGAGAGATTGATCAGCAGCATGGGTCGGAGAAAGTTTGCGGAACTACCGTGTTATTTAAATAAATAATACGAGAATTCTAGAGCAATCTAAAAAATCTATAACCCCTTCCTCAGACTTCTCCCTTCCCCACCGAGTGAGTCACGCCTATCCCGAAAGGGAAACGGCTTAAAATGATGTAATACAAAATCTTCAATCGTCTGATTTCAACAAAATAATATTTTACTCATTAGCTATATTTTATTTTATATAATTAATTACTTATAATTGGCAATGTAAGGTTATAATTCGTATTCTGAAATAAAATCACTTGAATTCTTCTTGTGAAGAATTTTTATTGTGGTTTGTTTTGTAATAAACTAGTAGTTTTCAGTCACTTTTACAATATTCCAAATTATACTAATGATAAAGTAATGAATATTAAATCAATAATATTGCAAACGCTTATTAGTCCGCTGGGGAAAGTGTAATTTTTTTACTGCTAAATAACCGGCAATTTGACCAGGAAAAATCGTGAAAAAGAGGGAAATTATACATCGTCTACGGAATCAACATCCTGATGATTTTCTGTATCCTAAAATCTCATCTCAACCTAATTTTACAAGAAAAATAAAAAACTTTCCGGAGGAAACATTCTCAATTGATTGTGGAAATTATTTTTTGCATTCTTATCATAATAAGGAGGTATTAGTATGAATTATGTGAAGCCTGACTGTCGCGGATTTCTTTAAATCTCCATGTTTCGGTACCATGTTTCGGTCGTTATCGTATGTATACCGGAAACCTTTCAAAAGACTAATCGAATTAGGATGAAATTAGGCACACAGTTTTAGTTTCCAAAAAAGTTCGAGTTTAATAACCAGCTTTTTTGCATAAACATTCAAAAAGTTAGAGCATTTTCACAATTTTAAGACTACTTTTTAAGATCTGAAACTTTTATGCATGGCTATTCGTAGTACTTGGAAACTCAAACAATGTAACCTTACGACTTTTTCGATAAAAGGAAAATAACAGAGTTACTTCATTTTTAAAATACCAAAAAACACGCGAAAATGAACTTCTTAAGCCAAAGAATGCGCGATATGAAAGAAGTCAAGAGAACAAAAACATTACTTTTTGAAAACCCGGCAAGATTATCGTAATAACTTTTTGATTTTTCACTTTGATCGCAAAAAAAATAATGAAAAATAAAGAATTCCATTTTGCCGTAAAACTATGCAAGATAAGAAAAAAACTTGAATTGACAATAATTATTACCCCACAGAAGATCTACAAATTTGTTATTGATCGCTTTTTTATAGAACACGTAGTTTTTCTTTTATTCGTAAAAAAACACTAGAATTGAAAGAACTGAAATTTTTCGTCAAGCGACACAATCTACAAAAATTTAATAAAAAAGAGTTATTAGACCAAAAAAGAGCTATATATTTATTATAAATAATTTTTGATTTGATGCGTGATAGTACGCATACTTTTTGTTTATTGATGAAAAATGATATTAAAAACAAAATAAAATTTTTTGAAAAACGACAAAAGGCACCACAGAAGGTAATAGATAAAAGTTGTTCAGCTAGGAAAATCTACGAATTTTTTTATAATAAATTTTATATAGGACGATTAGATTTTCTTTTGTTCGTAAAAAACGGGAGACGAAAAAAGAAAAGAATAAAATACATTTGAAATAAAAGTGGTGAATTCAATATTCACATTTTGGATAAAATCGAGTGCGATGCTTTGAGCTTTAATTTCAAAAAGTCTGTGCAAAATGTGGGGCAAATACAAAGACTGAGCGCGTAACGCGAAGCACGAGATAAATATATTATCGAGCGCAGAGTCCGAGTAGCAACTGGCGCGCGCCGTAGGCGCGCTCAAACTTTCGAGCGCAGTACGCGAGGAGACTGTAGCGGGCAGAATAAAAATGTTTAATAAGTAGCTACAAGACAATAATATTCAATAAATTTTAGATATTAAGTTGTGTCAATTTTTACATTATCATTAATAAGACTGTAATGTAATCGCCCCAATTTTGGATCTCTAGTTTTTAACGGATCTTTAGGTTTCAGCACTCACAGAGTTCGAAAATCATAAAATTTGATCGGTGTTTGTCTGTTTTGTTTTTAAGATGTCCGTAAGTTCAAATCGTTATTTTTAGTATTTTTTAACAATTTTGTCAATCAGACACATATTAAAAATGTTTTAGATTGATTGATCAAAGGAGATTTGTCTTGGAACTGAAGTTTGAACGAACGAAGTCAAAGACTAAGACCTAATGTCTCTATTTAGTAAATTTAAAAAAATCTGTTTTTTTTTTAAATTAAAATTATATGGAAAAATATACCTACTTATATGCTGTTCAATTTTGTCTGTACCGTTATATTTTTAAAAGAAAATTGACGCTATAGTTTAATTATCCAGCGCGAAGCGCGAGTATTGCAATGATCACGTGCTCTTCAAAGCTGCAGGTACTTTGAAAACCTTCTTTAAAAACAAATGAAAATAATTGTCGGTTCCAATTCATGGCTCTAATTCCCAAGAAGTTCAAATCGCAGTTTTTTATTTAAGTTACAATATTGATTATATTTGAAAAAATGTAGATGAATTGTACGCATGAAACATACGAAAACAAGCGCGAAGCGCGCAATTAGAATGTACCCTCACAGCGGGCACGTTTTATTTTTATTACTGTAATACATATACACTCAACTCTACTAGATAAGCACCCTCAGTTTATGCTATTCCTAGAACTTCAGGCCTCAGAATTTGATAATGCGAGGAGCACGGGACCGAAAGATAGGATGTGCTCAGTCAACTCTGACAAACAACTCGAGGGCCGTACTCTCGGCGCGTTAACTGCATTAGGTTGCGTCATGTGTTGAAACCCAACAGAAATGAATCATGCGGTCCTGCCTGTTTATGTTTGGATTCTACCGAGATATGCTAAAGGCCAATGCAAGCCATGCCCAAAACTATGCTTATCTTGGGAGTTTAGTACACTTAGTGAAAGTCCCAATATTTTTTTATTTACTTGCGGTTTTGAAAAAAAATAAAATCATGCTTTCGACTTAAACTTTCTTGATATAGGACTTAGATTTAGCCGATTGAGTTCTCTTATGGGTCAAACTTAAATACTTCACCTAGATTTTGAAAAAATCGAAAAGCGTTTTAACTTTTCAAAAAAACCTTGTTTTAGACTACCCTACAAGATAGCTTAATGTTTTCATAGTTGAGAAAACTTCTATTTCCCTTGTTAAATTATTTTCAATCCTAATCATTAATTTTATCTTTTTGGCACTAGATTGATATCCATTTAACTTTCGAATAGAGTTTGCTCGTTTTCGTACCTTTAAAATGAATCTTAGCACTACCACCATTTTTCAACAGGATATCCAAACCGCTTTACAATTCGGACAGAAATGATCGCGTGCGATTTCTGTTCTCGACAAATTAAACGTTTCCCAACGTTAACATCATATTTGCGTGCGCTCTTCCTTTTTTCGCTTTTTGGGTGAGAAGCTCCGGCGACGCGACGCAACGCTCGGATTCCCGGAACAGGTTGGAACACCCCCGCTTGGCGAATTCGAGTTCCGAGATCCTAGGACGAGTCCTTCGCATTGTCATGACATAATTTATAAAGCACGACTTCTCGTCTAGCACGCGATCTGTCGCGCCCTGGATAAACAAATACACAGGCATTCATATACCTGCTTATCTGCTTGTGAAGTTGTAAAAGGAACCTTTTATGACCCGGTGGCCATAATTTAGACTTGGGTTCACCTTGTTACTTGTTCTTAATTATAAAATCCACTTCCTTTTTCTTCAGGTCTTCAACAGTATGAAATAAGTCTTCAGTGGGAAAATTGAAATTTCAAATGAAGAGATGAAAAACCCCATTTTTGAGGAAACCCATTATGAGAATAAGATGCATAATAAGAAATTCGGCCTCATCAGTATTCAAATTTCTAAAAAAAATTGCAACTATAAAAAACGTTGATAAAAATCTTTTATTATTTTACAACATTTTTTTATATAAATCAAAAGTTCAAAATATATTTCTTTAGAATAAAAATGTAGGAGATAGCTTTGTGATTCAAATATATCTTCTCAAGTTGGCACTGACCTGGTAAACTGGGAATCATCCTCGGATATTTGGCACCGGGAAGAAGCTGGTAATTTTTCAGATTTGTTTTCACCTTTGCAATAAATATCGCCTCGTTCTTCGGAAAAAATGTGTTTGGGATTATAATCAGTTTTACTTAAGTTACAGTCTTCTTTAAGGTTTTACCCCTCCAGTCAAGTTATAAAATAATATGACTGAAAGATCGAAACTGAGTTGAAAAAAAAATAAATTTAGAGGATTAATTACTAATAATTTTGTATTGAAAATTCAGCTTCTGGTAGAAAAGTATTACTTTTGAGTAATTTAAAAACTTTTTATTGAAAATTCTACTATTATATATTTTTCAGAATGCACCGTTTTTTTAAAGCATAATCTTTTTTCGTCAAAAATTCAACCATGTTACGTACACAGTCAAATTCAAACCCATTTTGATCGGATACCAACAATTAGGGGAGCGAAGCGGGAAGGTCAACATTAATTAGTCACTCGAGTTGAGTCAATTAAGTGTATTCAAATAATTCCCGAATAGACTCCCGCATTTGCCTGCTCAATTTACGTTACCAAATTTCATTAAGGCATTGCTTCAGATTAACCCGACTAAATGCAATATAAATTTTTTAGTTAATCGCGGCACGTTATATTCGTTCTTTTACATTTAATCAGAATTATTTATGCACACCACAGTTCTTACAATTTAATCTGAACTCTAAAATATATTTCAAACCGCACTTGATAAATACCAAAAGATCTCATTTAGTTAAAACTTTAATTATTTTGTTAAAAATGCAACCATTTTCTTAAAAAGTCATATTTTTGGTTGAAAGATAATTTTTTTTTAAATATACTGCTATATTTTTCATTCAGAATTAATCGCTTTAAGTTAAAAATTCTACTATTTGGTTAAAAATTTAGTTATTTTATTGAAAAGTCAACAATTTTGTTAAAAACTAATCCTTTTTGGCAAAAATTCAACGGTTTTATTTAACATTCGTATTTTAGGATAGAAAATTCGTCTTTTGGTAAAAAATAGCCTTTTTTGGTTGAAAATTTATTATTCGTGGTTCAAAGTTAATTATTTTTCATTGAAAAGTATATTTTTTGTTTAGACTTTAATCATTTTCTTTAAAAAATCATACTTTTTGATTGTGAATTAGCTTTTTTTTACTCTTAATATTTACATTTTCTACTTTAAATAGTTTTCAACCCTCAGTTGAATCTGTTATATATATTTTATATACAGTAGACAAGATAATGATATTTTTTATTTATTTTATAAATTTCTCTGGATAAAACAACTCAAAAATGTTCGTGTATTTTCCAATATATATATATATATATATATATATATATTTGTATATATACATTTTTCACATGAGTACGTACTTATAAGTCTAAATTATTTAATCAATTTTGTCGGCACTGAACTTAAAATTGTGCAGTTTTGCAGGATTCTATAATTTTGCAAGCTTACAGCAATTTAAAAACTTTTCATTTGGTATTATAACAATTTGAAATTTGAAATTTTCACTTTAATGCGGAAGGGGGGAGTGTTACAAGTCGCAAAAAATCGGAAAATGACCGGGAGTCTATTTTTTTGAAATTTTAGTAGCCACGCAACGAAAAGTAGGCTGAATTAAAATAAAAATTTAATTAAAATTATAATCCGATCCTATAGCATATACATTTATATGCAAATAAAAAATAAGTTTCGCATAAACTTAATTTTGTTTCAAATGTTAAAACCGATATTATGTCAGAATTATGCTAAATGAATCAAATTTAAAGCCTCTCCGTGGCGAGCCTGATTTATGCGGTTGGCTTTGACTTTAAATTTCAATAATCGCTCGAAAACTCCTGCTCTCGAATTAAAATTTGTATTTCAGAGCAGCACGCGAGGTTCTCAAAGTGGGCATCTATTTCTCTTTAATAATTACTCGAGAGGGCACTCTACACGGAAACGACGATATTCGCGTAGTGTGTCATCGCAGTGCACGCCATAATCCCTTTTTCAGATATTTCAGCAATTTATATATTATTACCGTTTCAACCTAAAACTGTCACGCTCATTCGAGTGGTACTAGTACCCACCGAACTCTGGACTCATTTAACAGTGGACTCGTATATAAATTAAATTGTTTCAAAAGAAAAAATGCTGGAGAGCAAGTTTAGTCGATATCATTCAACCCCTTTTATTCTACCATGCTATTAGGTTTTTTTGCATCTAAATACGATTCACCGAACTTAATTGTTAATGTTAGACAGGGAAAACTTTGCTTAATCAAAAATTTGTTTCAATTTTTTAATTCGAGAGCACGCACACGTGCTTGAAACTCGTTTTGTATTGAAATTCAAGCAAAAATATTTTATTTATTTGGAAATTTTAAAATTTGAAAAAATGTCTAGGAAATAGGTTTGAGGAAGAATAAATCGTGATTTTCCTATATCTCTTAAACAGTTAAGTTTTGAAAAGTTTGATTATAAACATTTTAATTTTTTACTTAAAAATTTTTTCATTTTGAAATCATACCATTTTCTGAGTTTCTTTTTACATTTGTTAAATTTACGTTGTCCTTCATTTTAAATCATTAAATTTTTGAAACTTATAATTTGAACTGGGTTTTGAATTGAAGGCTTCAAATTAGATGTTATACTATTCTAAGCACTTTCATTTCAAATCTATTAAATTTTGAAACTAGCGTTATATTTTTGAGATTGTAGTCTTAAATTATTAAAGCTTTCAACTTGCTATATAATTTTTAATAATGGCAGGCTCAAAAAATTTAAAATATGTTTTAATTGACAATCATTTGATTAAGAACGTTTTTGATTTAAAATTGTTTTACTAGCTATTAGAGGTTCCATTTTGAAATAAAATGGTAGAGTCGGAAACCAAAATAAGTCCGGTCGAACACAAGTATTTGTTTACGGCTTCTGTTTTGATCACCGAAGTTAAGCAGCGCTTGTCCTGGCTATATTCGATTGGGGGGGGGGGGGGGCATTATCTGTTATATAAGGCTTTTTTGTCAAACTAATACAAATAGGACTTGAATGATTCTAAATATTCTCTATGCGGAAATGTAAATTGAAACTTGTTGTAATACATTGGACTAATTCCTGAAAAAAAAACTACCCGGAACCGCAAAATCAGTAAAAATAACTTTAATAATTAGATCTTCATCTTGACTTGGGAACAATTTTTGAGACAATTTAATTTGTGCGATTATGTTTATTACGGTAGATATAGTTAAGGAAACTTCAAGCTAAAAGTGAGACGTTAAGGTTGATCAGGTTGATCTACAGTCTGGGGAATAAATTCGAAAAGTTTATCGCAGAATCGCATGCCGGATAATGTCACTTTATTACCGAGGTATAGCGTCTGGTGCACGAGTATAAGAAGTTTCCGAACAACCAGTAGCGAGGAGCGCTATTGTGCGACAGGAAACTTGGAAGCCATAATAATTATTGGCGAACGCGGAATTATATATTGTGTCGCGGCAGCATGCAACTACGGAATATGCGACTTCTCTGACGTTCTGACATTAATAATGTCCTTCCTGCGGTGCACCGTGGTACCAACACCGTGTACCATTCCCAAGAAGCATAGCGAGAGCTTTCAAGTGACAAATTGGGGTTACATTTACTCTGCGGTCCTAATAATATTGACTTTATTATTGAATACGATTGTAGCGCTCGGATCGTGCGACTTTTTCTACATTTTCTTACTTTTAAAAAAGAAATGCTACTAACCAGCCTTTTACGGTTATCTCAGAAGTTTCTCATACTTAGTTTTTATTTTAATCGCAATGCAGCTTTTAAAATTAAAAATTGAAGAATACTAAATGAGATTAAAATCAAATTTAAAATCCTAATTAACGTCCAATAATCAAGTTAATGAGCAGAATTTCCTGAAAATAAAATCAAGAATCCAAAGAAAAATTTGGGCAATCAGCATAAAATAATTCCATTCCAATCTGAAAAAATCCTCTTCTTCCCTAAAAAAGAAAAGAAAAAGAATTTCTCCCCGTGGAAAAAAAATAGAAAAGAAAAAATGAGAAGGCAACCATCCAAATCCCCTTCCCTCTCTCTGTTTTAAAAAAATTCTCATCTATAAATAACTTTTTCTTTCTTTCGTCTTTTTTTATCAAACCACAAAAAAAAAACATTTTTAAATATAATCACCAAAGTTTCGGCACTCATACAGCACCCTTATCAAGGCAAATAAAAAATTTGAAATTCAAGCCAACAGGAACAATGTTGTTCCTCTTTTTTGTTTTTTCCAAGGGGAGAAATTCTTTTTCTTTTCTTTTTTAGGGAAGAAGAGGATTTTTTCAGATTGGAATGGGAACATTTTATGCTGATTTAGTCGTTGGATTCTTGATTTTATTTTCTGGAAATTCTGCTCATGATTTTAAAATTTAATTGCAGTCTTCACACTCTTTCCCTGTTCCCCCTTTTCTCCCTTTTTAAAAGAATTGTTTTTTTCCTGTTTTCAAACAATTTTCCCTTTTTCCATTTACTTCTTTTTATCGTTTCTTTGCTTAAACGCTAACTGAATGAATAAAACTCAATAAGAAAATCCAATTATTTTTCGTTGAAAGTTTATTATTAGGGTAAAAATTCGAGTATTTCTCATTTGGTTTGGAATTTAATCAACTTTTGTACCCATTTTTAGAACTTTTTATAGCTACAATCATTAAAGCAATATTTTGTAAAGAAAAATTTTTTTAAACAAATAACTATATTTGAAGATTATTTATTTATTTTCAAAGTTGGAATCAGTAGAGTTGTAAGGAACATTTTTCCTGAAAGAAAAAACCATGATTTATTCAAATTCAGCCATTTTTTTAAATTGGTAAGAAGCGACTGTAAGAAAGTTAAAATGATTATTGAAGTAGCATATGAGTAATTAGCGTGTAAAAGTATTCACGATGCAAGCTTATGTTTACAATCTGGACCATTTTAACACCTTGCATTTTGCATATTCCTCTAACTTTGGCTAATTATTTAATAGAGTAAGGCGATGTAATAAAATATTCAACCTCAAAAAGAAAGAAACATATACAATAATTATTTATTATAAAAAACATTGTTTATAAATAAAAAAATTTTGTTATTATGTTATTATCAAAACGTTAAAATATTTTATTATATTTTCTGATTTTGATATCAGAGACTTCTTGTTAGAATAAATGATAAAAGTTAATAAGAATTTAGTATAATATCGTTTCAAAATAGGGTACAGGTACTCAAAATAGTGGTTTTCAGCCGTTAAAATTAATATTTTTGTTGGAACGAATTGAAAGGATGTTGCATTAACTCTTTCAAAACCTGGGAAAATTTAAAATTCTCTATATCAAAGTTCACAAGCGAAATTAAAACAATAGTAATACGTTTTATTCGGAAGAGCGAAAACATCTTTTAAAGTTGCCATACAAAGCGTATGAGAATCTCAAACGGCTATATGAAAAATAACTCACTCCACCAAAACATTTAACCTTCAGAAGGAGGAACTAAATAAAAAAAATAAAATCAGCTAAATGCGGACACACACGTACAATTGTTATTTTTATTATTATATACTAAATGTATTCACTACAGACATGATCGCATGCATAATCGCTATAAAAAAATCGGAACGGCTGCGTCGAGATTCAAACCTAACTTAGCTAAAGCACTAAACGTATTCCCTAACAACTAAACTCCACGGCTAACTTGCATTGTAGAATATTTTGCAAACATTTTTTTAAGGAACTGATAATATTCTAGTATGAATTACATTCTCTGATTTAATATCTCAGTAACTCATAATAATAGATGTACTCATTTATAGATTGTACTCATTGAATTAAACTATATGATATAAACTATATGAAAAATCAAGAATAATGATTTCATAGTTTTCTATGCATCTCAGGTTTCTGTTTAAATACTCGTATGATAATATTAATTTTCGGTACTGTAATACGAATAAATGTAATATAACCTCGGGGTTCCCTATTTTGTAAAGACATTATACTAAATTCTAATTCATTGTTTTTAATTTATTCTAACAAAAAGTCTCTCAGTGTATAAACTAAAATTATATAGCTGTAAACCTTATTTTTTAACTTTTGGAAAATATTCTTCTGGTGGGTGAAATAGTTTATTGTCTATGTATATTCTCCTGAGAAAAAGGGCCAAAAGTAAAGTCACGTCGATGGATGTTACATGAATGAAAAACAGCATAAAAGTTCTGCCAAAATTCTGAAATAGGAGGGATCATTTAGTTTTATTCCTAAATATGAAAGTTATTACCTGTTACGTCGATGGGTTCTAATTAAAATACGCAAAGGTTTTTTAGACTTTTTTTTAGTTTGCTATTAAGGTTGCGAATTCTTTTTGAAAATTATTTAGAAAATTATGATTACATTTATAATATAACCCATCTACTTCAATCATAAAGAGTACGGAGTGCACTTACTGCAATATTTTAAATACATCTTCTTCATATTTGTGGTACAAAAATGTAATATAAGTATTGCTATTATACCGATGGGTTCTACGAAGAATAGGCTATCTTTTCCTTACCGTTAATAATTAGGCTAACTTCATTTTGTATGAAATTTAGCACACTTAGAAGTGTTAAAAGAAATAAAATCTTTGAAAATTTCTTGTTTTGAAAGTTACAGGAGCCTAAATTACATTACAAACTGTAATAAAAAATACTGGAGTTTTGATTTCGTAGGAAATGTTTCGAAAAATAGTGGGTTATTGATTCCTCCTGAAAACTTAGCTAAATGAGGTTTGCCTAATTCTTAACGGTAACGAAAAGATAGCCTATTCCTCGTAAAACCCATCGATATAAAATTTATAGTCCTATTAAACATTTGTCAAAGCGAGTTATCTTTAAAATATTGTCGTTTAGCAACATACTCTGTATGGCTGATTTGGCCCCTCACTTCGTATTGTTTACCACAGGCGCATCGATCTTCATAAGCAACAAGAATCGGATGGTCAAACCAAACATCACATATGGCTATACCAGCAATTCCAGCAATAAAATGTAAGGAATATGGTTATAAAACTTGTTGTATTGTCAATTAATTTCTATCAGTGAATAGTAAAATGTTTTTTCTTCATTTTAACACCAATTTCGAACACGAAAAGCTATTCCTAGACATTTCTAAATAGTTGGTAGCATATTTCCCATTGTACTGTATACCATATCTCGGGCATGTGTGGAAATGTCAGCTTTTTTTACACTATTCTCCTTGAAGCCCCTAAAGCGTCACGTATTTTTTTGAACGGTACCTCACAAATTTGTGAAAACAATTCCAAATTGATTGTATTGCATAAGACATCAAGAATTAATGAGAGGAAGTGCATTTGATTCCCATGGTGCAAGTTTGCGGAACTTCTGTGTTTGTCGGGGCAGCTTGTGAATGGCTTCTAAAAGGCAGACAGACGGTGGGCAAGGACGAATTGAAGGAAATTCGGTGCAACGAATTAAGACCGTTTTTTAATCTGAAATCTTGAAATGCATCGTCGCGCGTCGCGTTGCGAATGAACGACGAAAGTAAAGAGCGGTAGCCATGGACCGCTGGGGCTACCCGCAGAGCCTGCTACTTGCTGGCAGCTCCCCGAAGAAAAGACAAAGGCAAGCTTCTCTTTCATCGTGCCGACATTAAGGTACCTACTACTATAACCTACCTACCATACGTCCTCGGGACAATACGGTTCGCATGCGGGTCCAACGGATCTCACGTCGCTTGCGCTTCTGTGCTTATGCGACTCACACAATCTACAAACTGGCCTGCCCTGGCCTTCCTCTGCCCTGCTCTTGCTCTACTCTGGCAATGCCGTCCAATTTCTTCTGCCGCCACGCCGCACCAAGCAAGGTCCGGATCTTCCATTTGTGCATGCTGAAATGCTGCTGCTGCATACGGGCCTGCTTCCTCTGCTGATACTGCTTCTTCGGATGCACCAGTTATAGTGCGGCATCTCGCTCTCGTAGAACCAAGATTGCCCTAACTAGATAAAGAGAAAAGAAGTTCCGCGAACCTCCGAAGAATCAGGAACCTATGGTGTGCATAATGCGGGCCACGAAATTTCACAATAAGTGGCCTGGCGAGATACAAGGAGTTCTACCTATTGATCAGAATTAAGAAGCTTTAGATTTATAGATACAAATTTTTTTTATAAACATGAGTTATATGTAAGAAATAACTGGTGGTTCCTCAGTGGGGACAAAATGTACTACAAGGAAGAAATATTTTATTTAGATCTTCTTCAAAAAGCATAATTATTTAAACAGCTCAATTAATAAATTTTCTGCTTTCGCAAAACTGAAGGATTGAATAAATCGTTAAGAAAAACATTGTAGTTAATTCGCTTTTATACAAGTAATCTCTTTTATTGCAATTTCTGGAAAAAAATTTAAAAATTGTGGACTAAACTAAAAATTAATTGCAATGGAGCGCAAATAGAGCAAAGTTTAGACGTATGTTCAACGTACACAATTTACAGTAGAACGACTCTTCAATTATAAAAAACCATGTAATTATAGTATACACATTGCGTAAACAGGCCCTCTTTTTATTAAACTAATTATTATTGACTTCATACTCAATAAAGTATGCATTCGGTGCCACTTGATAAATTTTCGATCGAGTAAAAAAATCCACTTACCTTTCCAAAAATTAACGCAAAACTGCATAACAATCACTGCCCTTCGAAGTATATGCTTCACCGAAGCCACTAACTGAATATACGGCGTCAGGATATTTTAAACTTTTTCTGTGAATAGTTCAGTTATTCGCGTCAACTAACCTAGAAGATTGAATAGTGAGAAGAATACCACTGGGTCTTTCAAACCCAAGTAATGCGTTCGAGGGTTAAGCTAGCACCTCCACGATCAAATTTCAGTATTCTGAAAGCTTATAATTTTGGGCTTTCTTATGACTTTTTTGGGCCCCAATACAACTTTCAAGGGCTCCTCTACTCACTGTCTAAAATAATAAAATAATCAAATTCAATTGCACCAGAATTTTGAGCTTGCTTGAGGCTTTGTATAAGTTCAACCGAAATTCGCTGAGCGTAGCAAAAATATTTTCGATGTACCTAGATACTTCTTTTTTGGGCTCTTGAATGCCGAAATAACAAAATTGCTACAAAACAACCCTTGTATTCCAAAATTACCCCTCTCTAGAGGAATTCAATTTTTCAAAGATAATCACATCCAGCTTTATTTCTTAGCTTTTTGAGCTAATGAAGTTTGTACAGCTTTAAGGACTTTGTAATGAAATAAAAATGGTTTCATACAAGTTTGCATTTTTTATAAAAGATATGGATTTCGACAATAGGCATAATTTCATAATTTTTCAAGGTTTGTAAATATCATAGTATAACAGCCTAAATGACCTAATTCTGCAATTTCTTTGGAGATCAATGGATGATGTCTAGAAGTCCAGATCATTTTTTACCTACTCTGATGATAATATTTAGGAGATTTAAAGTGCTTGCATTTGGGATTTTTGTTATCTTCAATATTTTAACTGTTGAGTTAAAATTCGCATTTGATTCAGAACGCACCTAATTCCATCTTGCATTCCTGGATTTAGTTTCAATTCCATCACACAAAGAGTTGCAAGAATCAATTAAAGCTTTGCTAACAAATGTGTTTCGTGGAATTCAATTCATCTTTAAATAACTTGAACTTTCCTGGAATCAAATTAAATATATATTTGAATAGTCGAATTCGGTTAAAATTGATGTGTAATCCACCCTGAATTCACTTCGATTTGCGTTCAATTAAGTTGAGCTGATGATGCTCAAATTTACTTTTAAGTTACGTTAAATTGATATTGAGTCTAAGTCACGAGTTGAGTACATTTCACGGATTTTTAAATAATTAACCTACATATCTGCAAAGTCAGCATATTTTTTCTCCGAGTTCAGTGAATTTGTTTTGAAGATTCAGGCAAAATATTGTAAACGTAAAAGTAACTCATTTTGAACACTGTCAGATTTTCGTAGGCTATCATATCCACACAAAAGTTAATGAATTCTCATAGTACTATAATGTTTAAGGAATTTATGTCTTAAGTGAACGAAAGACTTTAAAACTAATAGGCGTTTTAATTTTTATGCCGAAACTGAAAGTGAAAGTTTAATGATACGAATTACGTTAAATAATTTAAATTTTTTACAGGGTCTGTTCCATAAGTAATAGGACTGACTTTCTATAGCCCAGAAGGAGCATTAGAGGAAGTCTTTTACGGGCAGGATGGGTGATTCGAGATGACGTGAATCAAACGCATGCTCGTGCAGTCGCCTCCGAGAATTTGCGGAGGAAATATCGTGCAAAAAGTATACCTTCTTGTAGACTTCCATCACGTTTTTAAAATGCACCCCACGCTCAAGCAGCGCTGTGCAGTGAAGTTTTGTGTTAAACTTGGGAAATCTTCAACCGAGTCTTTCACCTTGAGAGGATGCATCGAGCAGATCAGATGTTTTGTTTAGCACTGCTAGACCGTGCGATCCGTTTTGAGAACGAATGTCAAAAAAAAGGTTCCACTTCTCGCGCGATATTTACTCCGCAAATAATCGGGGGCGACTGTTCGAGCATACAATTGGTATATAACGTCCGCAATCACCCATTCTGTCCATAAAAGAATCCCTTTATTGTTCCATCTGGGCTAGAGAAATTCAGTCTTACAATAAGAAAACAATAAGAAAACAATAAGAGAAAGTTGTATTCCTCTTCGATAGACGCTTATCTGTCCTAAATTATAACTAAACAGACCACAGTTAAGAGACTTAAATTAATTTTTCAAAGCTGAATGATTTATTATCATTAAAAGTTTCTCAATCTCTTTTATCATGATAAAATACAAGTACCTATAATAATAGACAAAATTATTATATGAAACATTTTTAAATCGACTAAAATGAGCAGAACTCATGAGAGGAACCTAAATGATAGATTTTTATTCTAGACTAAATGAGGATACATTTTATACCAAAATTAATACTTAGCGATCATATTTTTTTAATTGTTTATAATTTTATGTTCTAAGTCGACGAAGCTCCATTATTATGAATTTAAATAAACTTAGTAAAATAGTAAATTACGCAAAACCAAAATTGTTTAAGTTTGTTGCTATAATGGTATAAAGCACTCCGAGAACTTAAATATCAATTATTTTGTGTGAGAAAAGTAGAAGTTTACGACTTGCGTCAGACACGAGTTTTTAGTAATGATTTAATGGACTATTGAACTTTCTATTTCGGGCTTGGGAATTTTGCATAATTTGATTTCTTAAAAACTAAATTAATGGAAAACCCGTGGCTCATGTGGTAGCGTGATTGGCTTATATTCCAAGACGCTAGTGCTGAAATCTCAGTACCGAGAACGGTTGCAGAATGTTTTGCTTTTTTTCACTTTTAAAATGATTGAGAGGGAAGTAGGGTATAATGCCAGTGCGGGACACGGAGGCTAAAAATAATAATGCTACTGTTTTTTACATTTCATATTACTTTTTACATAAAATAACTTTCTTTGGTATTAAAGGAAGCTATATGACGTAAAAAAACTAATAAGAAAATTAAAAAACACGAGGTTTTAGGTACAGAAAAAGACGTGAATATATTGGCACAACAATTCTATTCGTTGCAATGACTATTCATTTAGTACCAGCAACTAAGAAAATGGTTGTCTCAAATAACAAAATAGCAGTACCGTATCTTACAAACTAAATAGTTGGCCCAACTCCGCCAAAAACGTAAAAAACTGATCAGTTTATTTAGCCACACAGGGTCGTTGGAAAAAACTCCACTTTGAATATGAAGAAACAAGTTGTTGTAAATTCTCTATTTTTTAATTTTTATTAAAATCTACCCATTTTTAAATATGCAAATACACTCACAGCTTTGTAGAAGCCCCGTGCCAAAAAATCTGTCAACTGTTTGGACTTCTTTGGTTTGATATTCGGAAGTTAGCCCATAACGTCATTAAAATTAACCACTGCTTTTCTTTTCTGGTTGGTAGAAACTATTTAACAAATCATTTATTGTAATCATTTTTCAATTTTCTATAAAATAAAGTCTTTAACCGCATTTTCTTTGACGAATGTAAACAGTACCAATGTAAATACAATTAAAAGGTACTTTATTATTGAAAAATGAAATTGTTGCAAATCATGCAATGACTTTATTGGGTCAAAATCATTTGTGAAAAGCTTGCAAAATCGTCACTAAATACAACTTTTTCTCATAATTGTAGACCTTCAAGTTCGTTCGGTGAAAGTGAAAATTCCCGACTTGGGCCAGGCACTGTTTTCCACTTGCGTTTTTCCGGCCCCATCAAGACTTTCCTTTTCTCCTGTGTGTTAAAATTTTTCGCGCGCGCTAGATCGATAATGGGATACAGTCGGGGCAGTAAGGCCGTGAGCAAGTCCCGGATGAACTCGAGGAAGATAAGGGACCCCCCAAAGCCTTGCCAGGCGCCGGCGGTTCGCATCGAATCCTCAACTTCTCTCTGGGGTGGTCCCCGGCGTTCTTCGCGGCCCCTCGCTTCACCGCTGTTTACCTTTTATACGCTCCCTCGCTCTTTTATTCTTGTATACTTTCCCTCTCGGGCCCGTGCGAATTCGCCTTTTCGATTCTTCCCCTCTCCTTTTCTCTCGATCGTGCCAGAGTGCCGATCGCGGCCTCGCGGGGCCCGTCGATCGCACCGAGAGGCCTCATAGGTCCTCCTCGGTTTAGCTCGGCACCCTTCGGCGCTCGCCGATTTTCCGAGAAGGGTTCCCGATTCCTCGCAACGATGACTTACATAATTCCGTGTCGCCCCGCCCGTCGCGTCGGGATCGTTGTTTCTCCCGATTCCAGGACTTACTTGAGATCCAGTTGATATACAAGGCCCAGCGCCAGATCGTTTCCACGGACTTGATTTCAGCATTCTGCTGTATTCTTTACGTAAATGTCGCCTCGATAAATAGAAACCGGATCGTAGATGAAGGTTTCGCTTATTTGTGTACATGTCGGTGCAGAATAAGGTGGTTAGAAATTTTTTTCAGGGTGAGATTGAAGGCTTGATAAATTCCAGTTTGAACTTATTTAAAGTTGTCGAGTGCCATAGGCCCACATGTTATATTTTTTCTTCAAATTTATTCATTTGAAATCTGAAAGTTTTTATTTATATATTTTAATGTCATACTCAAAATTAAAATGATTAGGATTTTAAAAAGGATAAAGTACAGTTTTATAATTATTAATGAATTATCATGACAACTAAATTGATTTGAGTAAATAATTTTGATAGAAAAATTATACATGCATAAGTAAATTCACCTCTGGTATATGTGAAACGTTATTTTAATAAATTTGATTTATAAACTTGAATTTGTAAATTTATAAATTAATATATGAATTATAAATTTGAAATACAAACCTTTATTAGTCTTTATACTTCTGTACTCATTTTTAAAAATCCTAAGTTGCACTACTCTTTAAGATTTCAATAATAATATAGCCTTTATTATATATCGCTAACGATCCACTGTACACCAACCAGAAAATCCCATGAGACGAACTGGCCTTCTGGCTCGCCTTCTAATGACAGAAAAAAAGATTTATTTGAAACAAACATACAAGAGGGTTTACATATAGAAGGCATAACTTTGTAAGAATTTAAAAATATATTCAGACCACGTCCGGGGCGTGATGTCTTACTGTGAGTAACGAATGTCAATATAGAGATTAGGTCAAGGAAGGCTGTTAACAACCAAATTTTTCACACGTGTTCAATAAATTGACAATTTCTTTGCCGATGTATTCAGCGTAATCTCTAAACAAAATATCATCTATAATTTTCACTTTTAAATCGGTTGTCTTCCCCTCAACAATTGTAACAAAAAGTACAATCTATTCATATTTTTCGTAATTTTTAGAATAAAAATATGTTTCAAGTTTGTCTGGTCAATATCTATTTGTACAGAATATATAATATAATATATATACTAAAATATATACCTTCCCATTGAAAACCTAAATAAATTTTGCTTATTTGTATCCTAAATAATAGACCATAGACTAGATTAACTTGGTACATATTTTTTATTCAGAAAATTATGGAAAATATGAATGGATTGTGTTTGTTCTTGCACTTGCTGAGGCAAAAACAAATAGATTTTTTTTAAAGAATTTTGAGTGACAATAACTAATCAGATAATTTTAGTTAAAACTCGCTTAAAAAATAAATTCGAAAATAAGACGCAGCATAAGTAAGCCTTGCTTTTTTCCTGTGCCAAATTTCAAATATTCCAGAGAATTGTCCATATTATCATTTTTACATGGGCAATTTCATATAAAAGTTTAGAATCATTCAATTTCGAATGCTTAATTGTCCTAATGCAATCTTCGATGTTTTAAATTCGCAAATATTTAATTTCAAATGTTTTTAGATTTATTAAACTCTGAAGTGACTAATATTTAAAACTCTTCAGTTTGGCCACACTGATAAAAATTAACATTGAGTAAAAATGTTTTTCATTCATGTACATTTTCTTGAAACAACAGAAATGTTCTAGGATTAATAAATTATTGTCCCGTCTGTATGCATAACGATATTTTCTTGATTTAGTATTAATTTATTTTTTATACGGTGAAATTAACAGACCGAATTAATATTAAAATATGCAGGCTGAACGCAGTCTGCGGATGAAATATGGCGTTTTTCAAAGGTTTAAAAATTTTCTCCTTTTTGCTTTAAAGTGCTGTAGGTTCCAAACTGAGAAAGGCCAGCATTTTTTTTTCTTGATTTTTTCCTAGGTTGGTACTATTATGGTACATATAGATCTTCTAAAATCTTTTTCCAATTTTCATTATTATTTTACAATAATCTTTTTTAAATTGCATTTGGCTTCTCCCTTTTCATTTGTGATCTCTGTACATTGTATTTCCTTTATGTGCATGTGAAGATTCGCTTTTATCACCCACGTACTCAGTTTAACCAAAAATGCAGAAACTGTAGTTGTTCTTTTCTCTAGCTCTGCATTATTCTTTTCTGATATTTTTCAGAACAATAAGTCTTGAGTCATCGTTAAAGTAATATCCCATTGCTAATTCGACATCAGCTTCGCTGGCAGAGTGACCCGAATATAGATCAGGAGAGTGATAAATTCATTTTTTTTCCATCTTTCTAGCCTCGTCAACCATTTTATGTTCATTGTTACTTTAGGAAAAGTGAAGAAAATATCATGCTTCGAATATTTATTTGGAACTGCTGTCAATAATAATCGAATGTTCTCTGACTTGAATTTAGAATTTTGAAGAGTTAATCTGAATTTTTCGTTCCACTGTTCACACTGATTATTTTCAATATTTAATCATAATGACACATGGAATGCTTTTGAGAGCTTGTTCGTTATTACTTCGGAAAATGAATCAACGATCTTATTCCGTTTTCTACTTTTATAGTTTTTAGTAGAATATTTTGTCGTGCTTTGTGCTTGATGTACGGGCGATACATTTAATTTTGAAATAACTTGTTTATTTAAACCAATTGGGTTGTGAGGTTAGGTTAAAAAAAATTATCACTAAGGGTGTTGTTTAAATCCAACTTCGAATTTTCTTTTGATAGGTATAGTACTGACTCAATATATATTTTTCCGAAGGATTTGAGAACGAAAGGAAGAAAACTTGTCGAACATCCGGGGTTTTGCGAGATCTTTGGTTCAATAAAACGTTACAACGCACACATAGGTCATGTCACTTTATTCTGCATTTTTCTACATTTCGCGACGTATTTCGCAAAATTTAGGGTCGCCATCATCAAGACGTGGCCCTTCGAAAACGTTATTGTGTTCGAGAATTCGTCTATGATGTCAGAATTGTGAGTAAAAAAATAAATTTGCGAACGATTCTCACCGCACAAATGCTGTTGCCTGCTACCCGCTAATTTCCGCCTTTCGAAAAATTAATATTTACCTTGAAAATAATGATATCCTCAACAAAAGGTTTGATTTTTCAACATTTTATTGATCCAAGAATCTCGCAAAACCATGGATATTCCTGGATATTCAAAGTCGGATTTAATCAACACCCTTCATGGTCGAATTTAGTTAGGGAATATCATTTTCAACTTCCATAGGCAATTCAGGTTCAGGTATATTATCATCAGAAATCTCTGGATAATTTCTGCTGACACTTGATATTTCTATATTTGAAGGGATGTAAAACATAGATGCGAACGAGAATAGTATACATATTTTACTTTGGAGTTCTAAAGTGTTTAATTATTTTCAAAATTCATATAATAAAATAATGAGTATTGAATCATTATTATTATAAACTGGAAAATGCCCTAAAGTTTTTACTAGTTTGAGTGGTCACCCTGTAAAGTCACTTCATACTACATAATATGTTAGAAATATAAACGTGTACACTTTTTCAGTATTATTGAATTTTTACAGCATTCAATTTAAAATTGTACATTTTTGCTGGGTTTCATTGTTACATCGTATAACGTTGAGGGCAAGGTCTTTTGTAGCTGCAATTTTCTGTTATCGGCATTTATCGTTATCTGAAAAATAACATTCGATGCCAAGCGTCTGTGCTTAGTCTATAAGATCTCACATTTAGCATCTACGAGAGCCCTTTAATTTTATAGATGTCGCCCAATCTTAATAGTAGGAATTTTCAACTTTCCCTGCCCTTCTACTATAACTGGGAAATAAAGTAAGTTCCAAGGTCAATCAGTTGCTCGATTCTGTGCATTCCGTCCGTGCCTAATGGTAAAATAGCGATTGCGTATTTGCATCAGCATAGTTTGAATACTTCCGCTGAACCATTAGGGAAGGTCGCTTATAAGTATTTATCAGGGCAATGGCAGCGTGTAAGATCCTTATCCTGGCCGTGTTAACTAGGTTCGCGTTCATGTCCCGAGCCCTCCGGAGGCGAAGAAGGCAACACGAATCGACCTCGACTGGGCGACCTGATCCTTAAACTTATTTCGAGCAATCTTCACCGAAATCTGCCATCGCGTTAACCTAAACTACACGGCTTCCGTTGACAGTTCAAATCATTTTTTTCCATAGCATTATTTAAATTTTCATAAGTCATGCAGCTGTGACAAGAAAGATAAAAACGTAAAAAATCTTTCTGCGCCAAATAATGTTTTTTAAGAATCATTATCCAAATCAACATTTTATTCCTATTTTAGACCTCTAGATGTAGGTCCTAATCGCTTTTAGAAGAGTCTTTAGAAGGTTTAATTTACACTACATTTAGGCCCTCGTTTAGTCCTTTCAAATGGGGAATATTTCCATTTTTCCCGTAGGGGTGAGTGGGGTATGGTGGCGAGGTATGACGGTAAAGCCCAGTTTGCGAAATACATACAGCGCTGTTGTGCCCCTTAAGTGATGTTGCAATATTTGAATTAATTTCAATATATTTACAACGTTTATCGATCTACTTTATTATATCAGAAGCTTAACTAAATATTTCACTAATTAAAACATGATATTTGCATTCTTTATGTCTTTCTTAATGTGCTATAAATACTTTATTTTTGCCGAAGGCTTTCCCATCCGCGTTTCCACCAAAATTGTTTTTTTTTCATCATTACTCCTTGTGACACATTACAAAAAAATTATATTACAGTACTATTTTCCAAACAAAGAAAAGGATTTCATGTAAAATTAATATAAAAGTCAAAAATGGGGCAAAACATTTCATGCATTATTTTGTTAACTGCACTTATTTCGATTAATCTCGAGTTTATTTTGATTGTTTACAATAAGATAAAAAATAAAGTTTTAAAAATGGTGATTTTTTATTTTATTTGTTAATGTAGAAGTGCAAAAAAAAAATAAAATTCAAGAAATCCTCTCCCGGAATACTCTTTAGGATTCAGTTAAGTATATTTAAAAAAGGGTCAAATCGTTTAAGAATTATGGACTCTAAGCTGTTTTGGAACAAATTTTGACGTTTTTCCCCAATGTATGCCTCCATATCCGACTTCCCTACCTAATTTAATAGTAGATTGTACAACAAGCGTAATACAGTTTCGATTAATAAAGAACATCAAGTTTGCCGTGCCCGCTATGCTCGCATTGCAAATCATGCGAGTTGGTAATCGACGCATCCCGCTCGTTGCGCACGATGCTTTCTCCTATCACCGCAGGTCAGAGCGAGGGACTACGCTCGTTCAGAGAAATCTAAGTTGCGATGCGCATTTTCAGGGAGAAGAGGTAGATTGGGGATGCGCATAGCATTACTTAGTTCTCTAGAGGACTAAATTCCAAGTTGCTTGGCTGCGACGTCAACAATCGTTAAAACGCCAGCTTAATATATATTCTTCTGAACGAGCATGTAACTCGCAGGTGCCGGTGCCGGTATCGGAGAACTTATTTTAAATTTTAAATATACTTCGGTTAGTATTGATATTACTTTAAATCTATTATTATACAAGAAAGTCCATGTTCTTAATAATAAAAGAAGATATATTGTAGGGAAAGGGGCAATAGATTTTTGTCTTTTTTATTTCTAAGCATTCTTGAAATAATAAACAGCTTCGGATTTTATTGCTCTTTTTCATGTATAATTGTGTATAGGATTTAAATAAATAATGTTAAAATTGAATTATTTGGTAAAGTATGGTATCTCTTTTATATTATTAATTTTCTAGCCATTATACTCGACTAATTATTCAAATTCAAAATGTGTGTATTATTTTATAAAAACTGAAAAACGGTTATTTATTCGTATTCGATTATCACAGGATAGATACTAAAATGAAGCAAGAATCTATTTGTTAATGAAATTATTAATGTTACAAACGATTAGTAATTTTAATTTTTTTTTTCAATAATAAGTAAAAATAGTTCAGTCAAAAATGGATAAAAAAGGCACTAATTATCCACAAGTACTTAAGGCGTCATTGTTTTCTTAATATTTGACGAAAAACTAAATGGTGAAAAGTTTAGTGGAAAGTTACATTATTAATTTTGCAAAATATATTTTTATTTTTTCTATCTAAAGGAAGAAATTAATATTTTAATAATATCTTCCAAAATGTATATTATTTTCTTCAAAAAAATTAGTATTAGTCGGTCTTAATATCCATAATTTTTTCCACTATTTTTTATCAATTTAATAATGAAAATTCTATCACATATAAAAATAGAATAATTACGTAAGTCCTAAAAGAACGAAAAGAGGGATTTGAGGATTAAACAGGACTTAACTAGGTTTATGTCTTATTTAAATGCCAAAATTGCATCGAGGATTGATAGGCTTAATAAAGAGTTTTAAAATATGAGTATGAGAATTGTAGGAAGTTCTAGGAGGGCTAGATTGAGACCAACGGGTTTCAAAACAGAATATGGCGGGCTAGGCAGGGCTTAATTATGTCTTAATTTTCTTATCGGAATATCAAAATGATAGAGAAATCTCGAGATTTAATGTAATAGAGTCTATCCAATGCGAAGAGTGTTAGATTTCTAGGGATAAAAAGGTCTCCAATCAGAGGTAATTTTCGTGAGAATGGCTGAATATTAGGCAATGACTAATCGTTGAATCAGGATAATTCGAAACCTAGACTTAATAACGCTAAAACGCGAGCGTCGCGTCGCGTCGTTGAGAAAGATGAAGCTAGCTACACGGAGAAAGTACGTTTTCGTGGCACCTGCTGATAAATCTACGCACGCACGAGGCGCTTACAAACGGCACGATCATAGTTAGCTCAGGGAGACGTGCTCTTATGCATACGAATAAAAGCGAGAAAGAGTGAAGCAAGAGGCTGGGGGGGGGGGAGACGCCTGGAGGAGGGAGAAAGAAGGCGGCATGTTTGATCTTACATACACATGTTATACATAGAAGTGCCACTCACACTGGCCTATTCTCCCTGGGAGCTTTGGAAGGACTCTATCTTTACATTCACATGTCACACACAGACGATTCACCACTTTCGCATATTATTTCGCGAAAATACACATTTCTTACTGCATTCAGTTTTTAGTAGCTCGACGAATAGTGTCGCATATTCCATATTTTTCATTTTACATGTAGGAAGCGTATATAACGTGACCCTACTTTCAGTGATGTTGGTCACCCCTCCCTCTTGTGTCCGTTTTTGACATTTCGGTGAACCTCCAATCAAAATGTCATGTGACACTGAAGCTGACCCTCTCGTATTTAGAAATAATATAAATGTAATTTTATGTAATCGTTAGTCAAATTTTCAAACCAAAAAATAATGTTTTAACAAAATTGTTGAATTTACAAGGAAAAAGAATGTACAGTCTTGATGAAAAAAATATCAAACAAATTGTTCAATTTTCAAGTAAAAAGGGCGAGTATTCGACCAAGCACTTTGATTTTTCAACCCGTAAGTGTGAATTTTCAACACAAAAGTTCATTTTCACCCAAATAGTTGAATGTGCTACCAAAATAGTTGGATCTTCAATTTAAAGAAACCAATTTCTAACAACATAGGTACTACATTTCAAAACAAAGAGCTGAATTTACAAACTAATATAATGAATTGTCAACAACAAAAAAAGAATTTTGAACAAATTAGTTGAACTTTTAAACAAATAGTTGAACTTTTAACCCAAGAGCAAGAAATTTCTGCAAGGAAGTGCAATTTTCAATAAAGAAGTTAATTTTCAACCAAATAATAAAAGTCTTTACCAAAAAAGGTTTTCTAATAAAAATTTAAAGGTGGCCTTTTTAAAGAAAAATAGTTGGATTTTCTTATGGGGTTCTTTTAATATTTCGGTTCACATTCAAGTAGAATATAAATAGAAATTTTGATTCATTTTAAATATTTTTGAAGCACGTAATAAAATACCTAAGGCGGCGTATCACAAACAAGTATGTTTTTATGGCTGTAGAAACATAATTTTAGAAATCGAAATTAATATTCAAAAAAGTAGCGCATATAAGGACCCTCTGATAAAGTAAGCAGGCGGAAAAATCATATATTTTAACAAAGTAAAAAAATCATGTATAATTTTCATTTGTTTTTTTACTGAAATGTATACTTATATATTTTTACACTCGTATAAATAACTTTGTGTTCATTCTTATATATCTTATTTTGACATATTAGCAAATTGCGTATTTTAAAAAATTTCTGTAATTTCAAAATATTGTTACTTTCCTGAATAATATTTTGTTTACTTACTCAGAAGAATACTTTTTACAACTTAGGGTTCTGTACTAAAGAGAATACACTAGAAAAAAATGTATGAGAATAAGGAATCAAAATCTCTTTAGCGAGAAAAATAAATTTTAAATAATTCAAACATGAGAATTTTTCAATTCTGTTATCTGTCTGTTTTTCAATCGTTAATCTGCTTGAATTTTTTCTGGTGATTTTTTGATCAGTAGAAAGTGGTAAAGTATTCAGTAGATGTTTCATGGGTGCACTGTAAGAAATTTCTTTTGGAACTTTTCACTAAATATATTGGAAGTTTATTTCCGTTCCAATACATAAAATTGTAAAAAGTGTTCAAAATGATACCGAAATCAATATCACTTTGATATGTAACAAAAATGATAACAAATTCAAGAGCATTTTGATCGGCTGGAGTAAATGATCGACTTTTGAGACCACAATGATCTGATTCGGAATCATCTATGAAGTCAAACCAATATGACTAATGTTCGTAGAGTACTTTAGTTCATATGCAAGCTTTTTATGGTTTCTGATCATGCAGTGCACTTGAGATTTAAAAAAAAAAACGAAATCTCATATTAGAAAATATCACCCGTTAAGTGTAATTTTCACTTGCGTGCGGTTAGATAGAATTTTTAGGTTATGGCGTTATGATACCGATGCTAAGTATTGGCGGCCATTTTGTTTAGTATGACAAATGAACCAAAAAATAAGATCAAATTGTTCCGAATGAACAGATCATTATGATCGCGAGAGTCAAAGGAACTTTGTACAAAATTTATCCTTTTTTTACGGTGTAGTTTAAAAATATAATGTTAATATTGCCACATATGTAATAAGATGTTGCGGAAGAAATTTTGTTTGAAAACACGAAATTCGAAGGCACTGTGAATTGAATTAGAGCCAAGCTCTAATTCGAGTGCGTCAATCACTGGGCTAACAATGTACAATTCTCACCTTACTTAAATAGAGAGTCATTCATCCGCCAGACAGGCTAAAGTGAGTTTAAGGCAAAATTACTGTACCGGTATTGTAAAGTGAAATTGCGATACTTGTAGCGTAAACGGCGCGTATTCTTCGAAATTTTAATACACGTGTTGCTATTTTACCTTCCATAGTGGTATTGCAATTTGACCTTTCACTTGTATAGTGAAATTGTGGTAGAATTTCCAGCATATTTAAGATTGTAGCTAAAAAAAGGCTTTTAACTAAAGAATGAATAGAAAACGTGCTAAAGATAAAGCGATACTATTAGAGGGCACTTTCGTTCAATATTTACGAGATATCCTCATGCCATATAATTTTTGTACTAATAATTGAGTTCTTTCTATAAAACTCCTTTTTTTAAATATCGTTTTTATCTCAAATTAAACTATTAAACCGATCTGATCCCTGCTTATAGAAAATTCTGTGAGGTTTATAAAATTTTCTCGTGAAAACGGTTGATTGCAGAAAGTACTATATTTTATACTCGATTTACATATATTTGATCACTCATCATTATAATAACTGTACGAAGTTTACGCGCCTAATATTATACTGGAATGCATGACATCTATATGTACACTGTTAGAAATTTCTATAGCGATTTTGCTATAAATGTATTGGACGCAACATACATATACGTGTAGTGAATTCAATATACCATCATCTTGTAAAATTAATATATATGAATAGAAAAATAGAATGCGTGAAAGTTGAAAGTTCTTTGATGCATCCAAATCTTGTCAAATATTTCAAACTAAAGTAATAACCTATAATTCATCGACTAAATTCTTATTTATAATCAAAGTGCAACGTACGAGTGAGATTTTCATCAAAATTCACTGCAAAAGTTAGAATTTTTACTTGAGTGGAGCTGCTTTTAGGTTAGGGGTCTTAATTATACGCTTAATTGAACTTTTCTACATAAAATCCAGTATAATTGACATTCAACTAGAAAAAAATATTATGCTTCATTATTTAGAACTGAACACAACTGTCAAAATTATTTTTAATTTGTGTAAAGTGAAATTACCTAACTTTTTTAAGAGTTGATGAATATATACACTGTTAAAAATGTTGTTAATTTTAAAACACGTTAAAACATAAAGTGTATTTGAAAATTAATGCATTTGTAAATTAAGATGAACATAATACACATTTGTATTAATCTTATTTACTATGTATACCAAAGTTAATACATTTGTATATGAAAACTGAAATAATACCCACGTGTTTTAAACCTAAGCGCTAGCGCATGCGTCGCACAACCCTAACATGTCAGCTGATGCCAGCCGTCAAGCAAGCCTTGTATCTGGTCCCATAGCAATTAATTACTGACTAGTAAATGATAAATAGAAACAGTGAGTTGCCAGTCGCCTGTTTTTTGAAAAGGTAAGTTAACTTGTTTAAATTAATTAATTTAGTTAGCTCTTCACAATTAAGGCGTATAATTCTGTGATCAAGAAACCAGCCTTAAATTACATTACAATTAACTTTCATCTTCTCAAAATATTTATATTGTAGACATTCTCTAATAGCGTATGTACTTCGATAGAAAATAATTCTATATTTTTTGATTGAGAAATATAATTTTTAATTAACTTAATTTGTTTCAGAGGACCAGCAAAAAGAAAAGCGAAATCATTTAATTTAATTTTCCTCAACTTAGCAGAACAACTTAACCGATTTACAAACATATTGGTAATATAGTTTACACACACACGCACAGACATATATATATATATATATATAATTCTTTATTTATTTAAAGTAAATAAATTATTAAAAAAATTAATGTTTAGTATCATTTTTAAACTATACCCAAAAGTACCTAGATTTTAATTAATATACATGTGTATTAAACATAATACAGCACTTTTTAACAGTGTACATGTATATTAAATTACTACGCAGTGTGTTAATTACTTTTTCATAGACCGAGTTCTTAGATTTACTATACAAATGTATAGTTAATGTATGATATATTAAAATTGCAAACATTTTTAATAGTGTACTTATTATATCATTGATCCATATGTAACGCCATACCACACAATTATACACATACAATTAAGACCTTAATATGTCCATGAGATGATTTTAGACATTTATGTAGGCATATATTCATATATAGGTAGGCATGGTTGAAAATTCACATACAATGGTGGCTATTCGCTTTAATAAAAGATCCTGTGTGCACACTGCTTCGTAGAATGCTATGTAAGTACATCTGCATTTAGATCATACTGTTAGAAAATTCTTGAAAATTCAAGGATTTTTAAATTTAAAATGTTACTTAAATTTCAGCTACTTCACAAAGAAAGAACATTTTTTGTACAAAAAAAACTATATTCTTGGATATACATTAACAGTTAGTTGAATGAAACAAATTTTGGCTCTATTCAACAAAATATTTCATTGATCCAACCACATTTTTTGTTAAAGCAAACAAATACTCAATCTAACCTATGATTTGGTTAAAACAACTAAATAATGTTCTTGATTCAACCAAATCCATTTCTGAGTTTCATGCACTTGGAAATTCATTTATTAAATCCATTTTATCCTATATTTTTTAACTTCAGCTAGTATTATTAATTTACTTACATAAATAAAGTTCGTAATTTATATTGTATCATTATCTCCAGATATTTAAAACTTTTTATTCGATAGGACAATGCAGATACATTTCAAAATCTCGACCTAATAACCTATATAAGTATCTTCAAATTGATTTTATTTTCGGATTTCATCATGATTTTGGGATAAACAATTTACCGACAAAGTAAAAGAAGCTTGTTCAAGGGAAAGTACATGGTAAATTAAACGATTTTTTAAACTGAAATAAATTTTCAGAGTCAAAGCCAAAATAGTATACTTTTAAGTTGTCGTGTTTGAATTGTAATCCTCACTGCACATAAATTTAATGTACGTGAGTGGAAAAAACTTGCAATGCATTCAAATTCAGTTAAATTTTTGTACCAATGTCATATCTAAACAGAGAAAGATACTACACTGCACGGAAAAAATAAATTATCTATCGATACAACAGAATACGTCACTCATTGACAAAACATAACTGAAATAAATAATTGAATTTTTGTTTTGAGACAGCATCACACCTTATGACATTGATATTTCGTTTTCTTAGATTCATTAAAATTTTGTTCTTTTAAATTAAGAAATGATTGTTTTAAAACTTCAGACAATGACGATAAACACATTTTCAAAGCTATCTTTCTATTAGCAGTGCAGGAATTCAGATGGCTCACGCAAAGAATCAGAGTTTCATAAAGCATCAATATCACACATATTCAAATATGAATTCTTCCAAATTTGTTGTTAAGTAGATTCTTTTAGCACTATGATGCCTTCATATCGAATCGATTCGCATAATTCAAACAACTTGTTCTTTCGCACTCGTTCAAATGCATATACGAGCCTAATTTGAATGTATCATACATATAAAAGTAAAATATGATTTGATATCATTGTTTTCAAAATTTTATAGTGCCATGCTTTTAATTCTAAAGTATGGTGCTGTGGATTCAATAGCAATAACGTTTTAACTGTGTAGTATGCTATGATAATATATTGAGATGTAAGTGAGATTTGAATAAGGAACATGTGGCTGTAAATGTTAATACTTTTATTTTCATTATAAACTAACCCAGTTGTTACTCTAGTTACAGAAGTTTGATAGAAAAACTGTATTCATTAAAATATCCGCAAGTTTGAGAATCAAACGAATGTCTAAACCCCATTGTAGCTACGACAAATCGCCTATAACGCTTTTATAAATACCGACGGCATTGATCCGACACTATCAACATGATTTAAAATTCAAACAATAATTTAGAGTCGAACTTTTCCAAATTGTTTTGGAGGAGGTGAAAATATGCCAAGTTCACGTCTCGGCAATTTGTTTCAAAGGTTTTTCTTTCTTTTGTAAATATAGGTATAAATGAGCATAATAAAGTAGATATAAATGTTTAAAAAAATTTAATTATAGTTAGGTAGAATTGGAAGATATAAATCATTCTATTTGTGAATAGGAATATAACAAGTAGTGTTTTAAAGGTGGATGTTAATTTCTGTAAAGCAATTACATTTTTCAACAGTGATTCTCAAAACTTTGTTGCGTCCCCTTAAGATGTTTCATATTATTTTAATTTAATTATTTTATGAATTCAATTTACTATTTTTATTTATGCTTGAAAATTTCCATGTTCAAACTGAAAAATAAATTTTAGTACACCTAGATTCGAAATGGGATTTATTATTTAAAACAAATATTTGTATCTTTTGTACAGATTAGAAAGCATTTCTGTTTTGAATTTCTTGCAAAAATTACAATATATTCCTTTAAGCCATTTGTATAGACTCTAAAAGTGTAAACGTAATTCATACTTTGAAAATATGTATGTAGAGTTCATTTTATACCTCTATGAACAAATGATGTTCTGGCAAAAGTCAGGGTATTTTGAAAATGGGGTTTTTTTAGCAATCCTGAAGGTCATGCCTAATAAATCGTACATATATTATGTAACGTGTTTTTTGTTTGGTTATATCGTTGTGTTTTTCATCTTTGTTTAAGAAAAAGAAAACCTCGTCACGTATTGTGGATTCACAAAATTTCCAAACACTTTAAAGCTTAAATAATGTTCTGTCTTTCGGAATTTGAATGAAAATTTCCGCTCATAATAACAAAAAGTAAAAAAATTTGAGCCATATTAACACGAAATATAATGGTCGTAAGTCACCAATAAAAAAATCTAATAAATAGTCTGAGTATGCTTTAATTTGTGTTGTATTCCGCAGACCCCGTGCAGAAATTTCGAAAGGGCTCTTGTTGGTCCCCGACTAGTTTTCCCTGTCTCTAATTGGGTTCTAGTGATAAAAACTAGTCGAAGCCCCATCTAGAATGTAACGCTGAGGCCATGGGGCCCCTACTAGATTTTCTAGTGGAGTTCTAGTGGGGTCAGCCCGCCTAAAGACAATTAAAGAGAAGGGCCACTGCGGGCTTCATACAGGGTACTATCACGCTACTGGCAGCCAGTACTTTTATCCATTCATCATCATCTGACTGTATATCGTCCGAATATCAGTATTTGGACTTTAACTATTAATAGTCCTGTTTAGACTGAAAACATACATTAAAATTTTAAACATTATATTAAAAATAAAATTTCTAACACTACGGAGTATCGAGCACCTACATATCTAAACCTAAATCTATCGCCTGCCATTGCGCAAAAACAAGTTGATACTCGAGGAACAAGCCATCCTTATAAGCTACAGTTCTGAAAACTTAAATTAATCACTGGCCTTAAAAACAATAACATATCTGAAAAAATAATTTCAATCGAAATTCAGGAAATACAAGTTCTAAAATTTTCATTGTTGGTGCTGCGGTGGCGCAATTAGCAAGCGCACCTCACATGCAATGAGGAGGTTGTTGGTTCAAACCCAGCCCACAATAAATTTTTTATAACTTATTTTTCTCGCGTTTTTAATTAATTTTGCGTTATAAAAATTGATTACGTTATAGTAGTTTCTCTACTTATCGACAATCTAATAGACAGAGACCTCTGTCGTAACATCGAACACTAGTATTAGGCCTCTAAAAAAAATATTCTATTTAAAGTACCAAATTTGTAGCTGTCTTTTTCTAATTATTTATTATTATACGATGTCATGTAAATGTAAAATACATGAACTGTAAACAGGAATATAAATAAAAGAATTTTTAAATAAATAATATTAATCGATTCAAGATTATGTTTGTTTAATGTATCGTCTTTCCCCACAGTAGACTACTTTACATCTTTTTACAATGACAAGAAATGTAATTTTTTATGTAAATTAAAAATTTTTAACGACGGAACTTAAAAATTTATTGTGAACTTTCAACATTTTTGGAGAACAAAATTTTTTTAACTTTCGTGTAAGCTTAAGTTTTTAGATATATTAGAGAATTTTACAACTTTTAATATAGACATTAAATATTAAATTTTTTTCTGAAGATTTACAATTTTTCATAATGATGGAAGCTAGAATTTTTTCTGTAATTAAAAGGGGAAAAAAGATTTTTGCGAAGTTGTATTTAAAGTTTTTGGACATTTTAGAACAAACGAATCATATTTTTAAACGTGTTTAAATTTTTTTTGAATATTTATACTGTCGGCATATATTTCTGCTAGCTATACTTGTCATAACCTCTTTAATTTTAACTGAAACATATCTGCCTGGCCCCGAAGAAAATATATAATCATTAGTGCTCTAAATGAAGTTTTCGATAATCGCGAGTTTAAATACTTTAAAGAAACATTATTTCTGCATACTGAAACATTCAAAAATATCAAAATTAATATCTTAGGCATATATGATTTTAGGAGTCCTCTCGGCAGGGCCTCATAAGATGCAATTAAATTTTCCATACGTATACGAAGCATGGAATTATTATTATTATTTATTTTATATTATATTATTATATATATATATTATATATTATATTATTATTATATTATATTTTATTATTATTATATTCACTATAACCTGACAGGGCACCCATCAGTTTTTTCTAGACTAGATATTCTGATAGGGGCCCCATCAGAAATCAACTTCAAATAGGGAAAGATGAGTAAATTTCTGCACGGGACGTCATCATAATTGGGAATCATTCAAATGTACTTTCAGTCAGTTTTAAATAATCTATAAGTATTTAAAATTTTCAAAAGCCGCTTTTATCAAATATTTATATTATAGAGTTTGACATAAAACGATACAAAAATGCATGCCATTTTTCTATTTTGTATCGCATAATAAGACTTTTCTTTAAATCAAAAACTTTTGTATTTGAAAGAAATAGGGGATGTGGGTTTAAAACGGCCAGTGCGACAATATGGCAAATCTTTAATAATATATTAGGAAAGCTAGATTAATGTCCTTTTTTGGTATACATATATTAATTAATTGAATTTACATTTTGTAGAGATAATGTCGAGCATCAAATATTTGAACTCAAATAATAGAACCTGATAATAGTTTTAGACTTAATTATGTTAATATTTTTGATTGGAATTTAGGCATAATATTATTGCATGGACGTTAAAGAAGCTAGAGAAGTATGCCAGGACAGAAAAGTATGGCGGAAAATAGTTAACAAGAAGAGT